>APFE031250979.1:28108-53474 GCA_000404065.3 Pinus taeda
ACATCTGTCAAGGTGATAAGAGCTCCTCGCTCCCTCTGAAAAGCAACTGTGCCCACTCCTGAAACACTATACCTTTCATCGTCACCCATCTCTATGCGCATCTTGAGGTCTTTCTCCTCCAAGGTACTGAATAAAATTTTATCGCTAGTCATGTGGAATGAGGCTCCATTGTTAAGAAACCAACCACAACCCATCATCAATGACACCATGCATGCGATGAGGGTGAAGTCCATCTCGAACTGAGAGGCTAATGCCTTACCTTTAGATCCTTCCGAGGATCCTTATTGGACTTCTTCGATGGGAAATTAGTGACATAATGGCCCATCTCATGACAATTAAAGCATCTCACTTTAGACTTGTCAACTTTCTTCCCTCCATGAGAAGAATTCGATTCAGAATGGGACACCTTCCCCTTCCCTTTCCTTGCCTTACTTGCTAAGGCTAGATTTTCTTCATCATCATCCTTGGATGAAGAACCATCTTGAGTGCTCCTCCTGATCTCCTCTTACATGAGATCCGACCACAGTCGTTCCCAATCCAGTAGTTTCTCCCTTCCATTCACAGAGTCCTGGTAGTTATTGCAGCTCTTTGGAAGGCCAAGGAGAGCGAGGCTCACCATATCATCATCAACAGTAGTTATTCCCACACTTCTAAGCTCATCTATGCAAGTGGTGAGCTTGTTTAGATATGTGGAAATAGTATCGCAGTTCTCCATCTTGATTCTTTGAAGCTTGTCCTTGAGCGCCAATTTCCTCTGGTTGCTACTATTATGGTAGAGGTCCTTCAATGTCTTCCACATTGAATATGGAGTATCCTTCCCATGGAGACTCGAGACAATATGGTCTCGAACTCCCTCAATGATGATTCGTCTCGCCCTCGCCACACACTTCTTCCATTTAGCCAACTCTTGTGCATTAGTTGAACTTGGCTTTGGGATTTATAGATCAATGAAATCCTTCAAGTCATTGTCTTCTAATACAACCTCCATGCGATCTTTCCATGCTATGTAATTCGAGCTACCATCCAAGGCATACTCGAGTCTCAAGCCATAGAACGCCATTGATCAACCTTGAAGTATGAGATGAATTCGATTTGCACCTACAACCTCGAACTTCAAACTTCAAATTTTCTTCTCCGTATACTGTTCACAACTCTAATAACCTTTGCTCTGATACCATGTAGAAATTTTGACTATAGATTAACTTGATAATGCAATATAACTAAAGCAAAATACTTTAATCTACTTCTACAATCAAACTTGCGGAAGCTTAATAGACTTGAGCAAGATCAAGCTAAACACATATAACCAGAAGAAGAATCAATGCACACGAAACACAAAAGAATACTCAGGGGAAAACCTCAGCTAAAAACCCCAATATCGGTATTATCATACAAGGTGGAAATGTATAAAAATTACACAAAGCCTTGGCTCTCACAGCTAGCCATCTCTCAATATAATCCTCCTAGATGCTCATAGGAAAAAAAGGCTTCTCACAAACCTTCTCCTCTGGCCTCCAAGCCTCCTATTTCCTTGCACAGTTTCTCTGGGTGATCCTCCTATTACCAAGTGTAACACTGATCACTCACACTAATCTCACACCTTGTAAAACTGCGCAATCCTCAAGGAACCTTACCTTGATTGCATGGATGAGTTTCCTTTATAGGAAAACACAGGCAACTAATAGTAACATGTCCTTAACACTTTTCTCAACTGGGTCTTTCTCTGAATAGACATGCATGAGTTTCTGATGAGGGAATCTTCAGTTATCAGGAGTACACTTGTTGAGTGCATACATGCATCAACTAACTGATAACTCACAATTAGTTCCTCAAACAATTTGAAACTAATTTAACTGGACTTAACTCAGAAAACTGAGCTAACTAATTACAACTCAAATATCACTCAATCTTATCTCCTTAATTAGGGGATAATCTCCTTAATTTAAGGGATAACTATTACATGACTTCAGAAAGAATTCTAACTTGAATTTCTCCAACTAATTAACTCAAGATGAATTAGTTAATTATTTTTCAAGCAACTGGTGAGACTAAATTCGAATTTTAATTCACAATTTTAATTCAAGGACAAATTAAAATTGGAATTTCTGGATTCTATTTTTATCCTTTCTTGTTGCTATCTTCAACAATTTTTTCTCATCAGTTCCATGATCCAGTAGCTGACTATATGACATCTTTCTTTGGCCTACAACAATATACATCAATTCCAAGGTATGTGTCAAATTTTTAGTTTGAAGTTCTTATGGGGTGCATGCCTATTTTAGTCATTGTTTTTCAAGAACACAACCCAATTAGAAGGTTCATGGAGGATATTAAAAGAGCTGAGCAACATCTATCAAGTCGGGGGCACATATCAAAATTTGTGTCCAAATATTTTATGTGGTACATGCCTGTTTTAATTGTTGAATTTCTAGAAAACGATGGCATAAGGTCTGGTACTCTGATGTTGATATGGTATCATTGGAAGTTTGACTTCACTTGGGTGAATTGAACCTTGTACATAAGTAGGAGTTGTACATAAATAAGTTCACGAGGTGAGCATTTAGTATCCTATTACTAGAAGTGATAGTTCCGCATTTTAGTATTAAGAGGAAAGGACTCTGAGCAAATAAAGTTCAATGGAGATTTTCTAGTTTTATAGGTTCAATGCATTTTTTGACTCCATGCCCAATTGTGAAGGCTACTAGTCTGTAGGTTCTTAGCACCTTGCCAGCAAGGCACTATCCCCAATTGGAGTCATTGTTGTTACTTATTGTAAACTGCATTTTTAGTTGTCAAAAGAGTAAATGAGCATATAATTTTGCATCCATTTTCCAAGTACAAGAAGGACTCAAAGCCTACATTAGACCCTCTCCATTTGAAAGTGCTCTAAACAAGATTTCCAACGATATGTGGACGTCAAAAAATGGACTCTTGGATCAAAAGATATGGGCTTCTGAAGTTTCAAGGAATGCAGCCTTGGGAAGGCATATCAGAATATCAAAGATCACAATATCGGAGGTTCAGAGATATCGACGATCGCATTATCGGTGCATTGCAATATTAGAGGTTAGGATGTCGTAGGTTGCATTATCGACACATCACATTATCAACGATCTCAACGTTGGAGGTTCAATACATTATAGTAGGCAACTTCGGACCTCACAGGAGATCAGAACATCGACAATTGGAGGATCGGAACTTCTGAAAGTGAAAACCTTCAAAAAGTTGCAATATTGTTAAAAGTTTTGATAGTGTTAAAAACCTGTTGGGGAGCGTCAATAAGGATTACCAAAGGATTTCATTGCAAAATGAAAGGTGGATGGGCCCTTTTCTCTCTCCTCTAGGACACATGGTAACATATGATTGGTTTTGATAAACTACATGTGGAAGCATATGATTGGCTCTGATAAAGACACATTACAACATATGATTGATTCTGATAAAGCTACAGTGGCATCTTATGTCAGCATGATGTGGCAGTATGGCAAGACATGTGGCAGGAAATTTTGGTGTTTTAGGGGCCTAAGGGGGAAAATTTGGGTGACACGTGTCACCACTCAGGAAGTTCCACGTGGAGTGGTGACATCATATCCAAGGTTGGCATATCATAGGTTGAGGATGTCGGCACTTTATAATAGTTGGAAATTGAAAAAGTGTCGATAACAGGGCTCTGATATTAGGGTTGGCACATGGTTGAGAAGAACTTATAGAACCAAGGGTAATAAGCCCTTAATAAAGGAAAAATGACCCCCGAGTAGTAAAAAAATACCCTAGCACCTTAAGGCTAAGCCTTCGGTCATCGCCCCCAGTCCCATGGAGGTAAATAGAAAGGGGATAAACAAAAGCCTAGCCTACGTTCCCTGTATGTGCACAAATTTACTTATTATTGAGTGGTGACAAATGTATTCATGAGACATAGAGTTTGAGACCTTAATTTTCACTCCACTTTTTTTGCATTTTCATCTCCTCACTCTTCCATATTTCTGCTGGATATTGTTGCTTAGGATTCTGTGTTATGTCCAACCCTCTACATCAATTCCCCTCCTTTCCTTCCTCTTGTTCATCTATACTACAAGAATAATGTTAAGTTTTCTATTGTTGTGTGTAGGCCACCAGAACCAAGACATTTGTCTTTGAGATTAGCCATAGTTACCCCCTGAGTATTTTGATTTATGTGTTTGCTTGAGTTTACCTTGATGAAGGAATATTGAACCAAGCCCCTGAATTATATCTTTTCAAACTACTTGACATATGGAGTGTAGCAGAAATCCCTACTGATAATCTTCAAAAGCAATCCTCTCGGATTTCCTAGGCACTGACCCCTTTCTCTCAACCTGAGGGTTGTCTATGGGAGGCTTCTACATCTTCTGAAGCAATTGTGTGATAGGAGATAGAAAAAGCTACAACATACTTGGTCAAAGGAATTGGATCTACTTCTCAAGGACATTATAATAATCAAGAACCTACAACCAATCATGAATATGTTGAAGGACCAAGTGAGCCCATGTAGCAAGTCATCATTCTTGAGACTCGAAAGATGTTGGCTTGGTTAAGAACAACTCTACAAGAAGCTTAAGGACATGCAAAAAGAAGGAAAACTTTCATAGAAAGCAAGAAACATAAAATATATTTAGAATATGAAACTTACACAACTAACCTTATTGAAGCAAAACCCTCCACTTATGAGGAGGCAACTGAACATCAAGAATGAAGGAAAGCAATGTAGAAAGAATACCAGTCTATAATGAAGAATGATGTTTGGGAAATTGTTCCTAGACCTAGTGACAAATTTGGTGTCACCTCCAAATGGGTATACAAGATCAAACATGTATTTTATGGGAGGATTGACAAGTATAGGGCAAGGTTTGTGGCCAGGGGCTTCTCTCAAAAGGAAGGAATTGATTATGAAGAAACCTTTGCTCCTACAACTAGATATACGACAATTAGATCATTGATCTCTTTGGCTGCTACTATGGGATGGAAAATTCATCAAATGGATGTTAAAACAACTTTTCTAAATAGAATGATCAGTGAAGAAGTTTAGATTAAGAAACCCGAGGGATTTGAAGTCGATAATAAGGAAACACATGTATGTAGGTTGAAAAAACATATATGTGGCTTGAAGCAAGCTCCTAAAGCAGGGTACGAAAGGATGGACACATATCTTCTAGGACTTGGTTTCATGAAGAGTTCTAAAAACCCTAATATCTACATCAAAGTGGTTAAGAATGAAGTTGTGATCATACTTTTGTATGTGGATGACCTACTAGTTATGGGAGTAGAGCATCGTATTTAAGAATGCAAGAAGTAGTTGGCAGTTGAATTTGACATGAAGGAACTTTCGCTTATGCATTATTAATTGGGGTTAGAAGTATGTCAAAAACCTGGTGAGATCTATCTTGATCAAGGGAAATATGTGATCAAGATATTGCATAAGTTTGGCATGATGGATAATAAATTAATGACAACTCCTATGATCATCATTTGAAAAATTTGAGGAGTTTAGAATCAAGCTTTGTTGATCTTACATGTTATCGATAGTTGATTGGATCCTTGATGTATCTTGCGAACACTCATCGTGACATATGTTTTGCAATAAATGTCCTTAGTCAATAATTTCATATGGAGTCAAGCCATGATCAATGGATAACAACTAAACATATTTTAAGATATCTTTGTGGGATGATACATCACTGCCTGAGATATGATGATAACGAGATATAATTATTGGGTTATATAGAGTTTGATTGGGGCGACGGTGAGATAGATGGAAGTAGCACTACTAGTGGATGTCTTAGGTTGGGATCCTCTATGATCTCATAGATGAGAAAGAAACAAGATTCAGTTGCTTTGAGTAGTGTTGAAGTTGAGTATATTGCATCAAGTGAAGCTGGAAGAGAATATATTTGGCTTAGAAATCTACTATCATATTTGTTTGAAGGACTGTTGGACACTACCATTATATGTTGTGACAATCATAGTATTAGAAGATTGATGGAGGACCTCGTTTTTTCATTTTAGGACAAAGCATATAAAAAATATGTATCATTATATTCGAAGCTTGGTACAGGATGGGGTTGTGAAGCTACATTACATCTCCACAAACAAACAAGTAGTTGATATTTTGATGAAGTCTCTTCTAAATAAGAATCTTGAGTAATTGAGAGACAAGCTTGGACTTATATATATTTCCTCCTTTGTCGAGAGGAAGTGATATGGGACATTGTATTCTCCATGTGTCATGCTCTAGGTTAGGACTAACATTCGTACATCTAGTGAAGGAAATGGGAGGGAGAATGGAGGATTGGATAAGCATATTGGATGAATTCTTTTTTAGGATTGGGAATCCAAGATAGAAGTAGTCTCATGGACCAATACTCTTTGAGGATGAGGTAGGGAATCCAAGATAAGAGTAGTTCAAGAGGACCAAAATTCTTTGAGGATTGGGAATCAAAGAGAATAATAGTCCTGGAAGGACATACCTAGTGAACATCTTGATGGGATATATGCCTTGAGAGGTTGTGGTGATGGTGTCCATGGTATGCCTCCTAATATTGTGCTCTAATCTAGTGGAGATTTAGAGCTTATCAGTAAAGGCCTTGATATGTTCAAGATTGACACTGTTGGTTATGATTATGATGCTTAAGGATGGATTATTAATCCGACTCTTCTTATTAGAATATTTCAATTTTAGTATCCTCCTACATCGTTGTGGAATTATGAATACCTCCCTAGTTAAGAGGGAGTGTTGAAAAATGTAACTAGGTTTGGTCTTCATAATTTCGTTGTACTTGTATCAATATATATATTTCTTGTAAAAAGCAAAAGAAGAAAAGAAAAATTATTATTATTGTTATTTTCTTAGGCAAGCATGTTCCTCATGAGTCAAGAAGAAATATTTTCATGTGTCAAAGTCCCATTTCAACATTTTGTAACAAAAGAAAATATTATTTTTGAGCCTTGAAAAGTCTTTTTGACCCCCAAGACCAAGTCACCCCTGCCAAGAAGAAGTTGACCTAGGAGAGGCCTAATTCGACCACATGGATAGCTATATAAAGGAAGCGTCTCCGTCTTCATTTGCACACTTGACACACAAGTTCAATCTTTGAGCAAAAGAAGAATAAAATAAGTGTGAAGGTAGATGAAGAGATAGAAAGTCAAGGAAGAAGAGAAAAATAGGAATTTTTGTTTGTTTCTTCCCACATGTGCAAGTTTTTGAGGTGACTATACAAACTGTAGGTCTGAAAATTGCAGGGTCAAGTTTCAAATCTAAGTTGCAAGGTTCAAAATTTTGAGTTGCAGGTCCAAAATTCCGAATTGGACTTTATTTGATGAAGTTTGACAAGCATTGACTTTGTGGACTTTGACTTGTTTGAGGAAGGTTTTATTGGAGGGATGACTTGGTGATTGAGGAGGTCTTGGTCTTGGTCTTTGGGTATTGGATGTCTCACTTTGATCTGATTCTATAAGAAGAGAAGAATTTAACTAGGTTTTCCCCTTAAATGGGTTTTGCCCTGGCTTAGAGCTTATATCTTGTGTTCTTTTTGTTCTTGTGATCTTGATGCATCTTATGTTTTGGTAATTGTTTGACGAAGATGATATAATAAAGTAATAAAAGGCCAACAAATACCCACAAGTAACTATCAAGTAAGAGGAATCAACCCTAATCTAGAACTACATTGATTTCTCAACAAAATCAATATCAATAAACATTGAAAAAATATATTATAATAAACATCAAAGCTATATAGATAGATTATGAGCTTGAATTGTGAGATTACCAACTTAAATTGTAGATTTAGTCAATGATTGTTTAATTATGAAATCCAACTAGTTTCAATAAAAAAATATTAAAAAAATCAAAGCATTTCAAATTTTAGGATTGAAATCTAATAACTTTTATAACACTATGTAACTAAATACAAATTTTGACGAACTTGATCAAAATGTACATTCCACATAAAATAATTTTCGATAATTGTATCAAAATAGATACTTCACATTCCCCTGTCAAGGCGTTGGGTTAAAGAGACAATGGAAAAGTGTGGGGGGTGGTGTGGGAATCCTACCCCAGCACTCGCACATGCCAACAACCTATTATGTATATCGCAGTAAGATGCTAGATTTAACCTTTCCCAAGACCTCAGACATTCCCTGTCAGGACCTTGATTTTTTTGTAGTGTAAGTAGAGAACCGTAATAACAAGTGGTATATTTTCATTGTGATGTCAACCTCTCTGGCTCACTAGGCAATGAAGTCCCTTGTCCCCATGATTGGACCCTATCACCATTCGTAACTTGATAGGATTTCACAACAGGTGCAAGGATGAGGTTGCAAGGAATGTTCGATTGGGAATTCACACCAAATAGTGGAGATGGGGGACTCGAGCGCCATTTCTCCAAGATTGGTGGGCCATCAGGAAATCATAATGTTTCCTATGTCTAATCTTTATAAAATTCCAAGTTTGTTTCTCTCTACATGGTGTCATTCAGTGTTTCATGTGTAGGGTGACTTGGTGGCGTTAGAAGATTTGGGATTGTTCTAGTTTGTTTGGTCTTTATTCAAGGTCTAAAGCTCCTCCTCAATACCACTTCCTCTGTGGTTATCACCTCACCCCGCCCTCAACTCATCTAGGCCCAGTCCTTAATGTCCCTCTCGACTCTTCCCTAGTCGAGTATTGTTTGGTTTATTTGTCTTCACCTCCTATGGTGGAATTTTACTCTTGTATCTAGTCTACTCCTAACTATTATGTTGCTTCAGAGAATGAGATCCTAACATGGGTCTAGAGGTTGTGGCCCTTTAGGCATGCCTTGAGCTTAGACACATGCCTAATTTATTATTGCCATCTTCCACTCTACCACGCCTTATGAAATCTAAGCATGAATTCATGAATTGAAAGCTTTAACCACCAATGATAGCCAAGTCCATTCTGACTTAAAAATTCAAAACAAAGTTGCTAATTGGGTGTTTGATCTTAGTCACACCAGGGGATGGTGCAATTAATACTTTAATTCCATCACTCTTCATTAGCAAGTGAAGTCGTTCATGGGCCATGTGCTCAAAGAAAAAGACGAGGATTACAATGATATAATTGCATGCCATAATGAAATTTAGAGAGTCCAACGCCACCAACACTCCTACTTGTTCTACCTCAATGTCTGCTTGGCATATATTGAAGACCATCTCCATTTTGGTCTTAAACCTCAAGTAGGCTCCAGTGCACAAGACTCAGATTTGGTGATGCCTCTCACAAATGACGATTGTCCAAAGCTCTCGATTGAATTTTTGGTTTCATAATTTTATTTTCTTAATTAGACATATGGCTAGGATAACTAGCAACAACTATGTTGTAATTTTGTCAAACTTTTCATACAATAGTTTATTAGTAGGCTAGCTAGAACAACATTTACTTTTAGACAATTTTGATGTTGGGACAACAAGAGAACAAGCCTCGTTGTCGTAGATTCGGTTTCCCTTGCAACAAACCACGACGATGAGCAAGCAAAACATTGATTTTTGCAAGACAATATTTATGATTCAATATAATTTTTTAATCAACAAAAAGAAATAGATACTTCACACAAAATTTTAAAATCAACATAGATCCATCTTAATTCTGAATCTACCAAATGCTCAGGGGGCATCAAATCTTTCAAAATGCAAACAGTTTTTTGAGTGCAAAACTTAAGAAAAAGATTGCACCTCAAGAGATTTGCGTTACAACTTGGTAAATATGAAGTGACATTTGATTTGGGTTACAACTTGGTAGATATGAAGTTAACGTAGATTTTGCTTTTATTAATAATATTATATAATTTATATAAATTTCATATCTCTATATGTAGAAATATTCTTATTTTATATTTCATTACCCCCTAACGCATATAGTTACAATATATTTAGTTCTTTACATTTTTCTTTGACAAGTTTTATAAATTTTTAATGTGATATCGCATAGCATTAATTATATATAGTGAAAAAGATCATTGTAAATATTAAGTTTTTATATACTTATTAATCAAATTTAAATATTAAGTTCTATAAAATATAATTGTTACAAAGGTGAATCATTGTTTAATTTATATGATTAAAGTTTGATCTTAATCTAACTATTACATATATATTTCATATTTATATATATAATACCAGCATTTGGCCCAAAAATAAAAATAAAAACACGAATAAGTTTGTTTAAATAAAATGTATTTGTAAACATCATTTATATTATTAAAACACTACTATATATTAAGTCCTCAATTTAATTTATACCAATCCAACAAGCTAATATATATATATATATATTTTTTACATTACCAAACTCCCCTAAAGTATTTCACTGGATATTTTTTTTTTTTACATTGCCAAACTCCCCTAAAGTATTTCACTGGATATTTTTTTTTTTTACATTGCCAAACTCCCCTAAAGTATTTCACTGGACATTAAATATGTGTTTGTTCTTGATAAAATACAGACGTTGTTAAACTTTAAAATGCCAGAAAAATGCAAACGGAAAAAGTGAAAGGCATGAATATTTCGAATTTGACTCATCTCATGCCGTGCGGAAGGCCGAATTCCTCGTGGTTCTGAGTCAAGAAAAAGGTGTAAGGTTCTGCAAATGGGATCCAGCTGAACCGCAACAATATGTTCCATGCATTGTACATAAAATGTGCCAGGGCAGTGGGAATGAAACAAAATCTAATATCAATGGGCATAACAATGCTAATATCTTGTTGAAGCGTGGAATTGAAAATAATTTTTACAGGAATGTCGCGAATATTAATAGTAATTTTTATTTTTTAAACACTGGATCCATTTATTATGATAATCAATCCTAATAATATTCAAAATTCATATTCAAGTGTAAATATTACTTATGATAATTTTAAGAAGTGGTCCACACTCTACAAGACATGTTTGATATTCAAAATTTAAATTCACGTGTAAAACATTATTTGAAGGTTTGTTTATTATAATTTTAAAAAAGCACTCTGCACAGTGCAAAACAAGCTTTTAATAGGAATCAAAATTAACTAATAAACAAACTTAAATTATTGGTATCATAACATGAGCTTAAAATCCATTGATAACTTTACCGAGTCAAATTTGATCATTGATAATTTTATGAGTCAAATTTAACCATTGATAATTTTACGGAGTCAAATTTACTCAAACAAGCCTAACACAAACCCTGTTCAAGCACAACAACATATTAAGTCCAGTACACATCGTATACCTTACAAATCAGAGCCCAAGGTAAAATCCAAAAGCTCACTACCTAGAAAATCATTGCAACCCTTAAACAATGAAATCCTATACATAGGGAATAGTATATTGAATTGTGAATATTTCAATTGCTACTATTAACTTATCCTAAAATTTTAATCTTGATCTTGTGCTATCAAAATCTTCTTTTAATTCAGATTTTGACCTTCATTTAAACTAAAATACATACATAGCATTAAATTTCAAATAGTTAATATAAATGGATGGAAATACTAGAATAATTCCAATTGGTCCACACACTAAACAAGCAGCTGCTTCTTCCTAGCATCCACGGAGATGAAGATGGGTCATGGATGCTCTGCATCCAAACAAGAAACAACTAAACTTAATCCTACAAATATGATTACTAGCATATTACTCATATGAAATAATAATAGTGAACAAAAAAACTACAATTAGAAAATCATTTACTACTCATTTTCACTCTAAACTCATAGAAATATGTTTTCTATGATGTTAATTTATTTTTCTAAGTTACTTGTTTTTTAATATTAAAGTTAATCATCTTAATATTCATATTAAAATAAATATAAATATATCTTAATAAACAAGAGATATCAATATATATGGACTATATTGACAAGGTATTTTCATTTGATAAATAAAATATTTCAAGGGTGGATAAGGATGATTATAAGTCAGACTTAGATAAGGAAACATTCGTATATCCCCAGAATCATCAAAGCTTTAGTAAGAAATGTTGTGAAGTCTTTCACGTCCTCAAGGACATCCCTGCCATTCCAATCGAGGGGATGCCCTGCAACCCTAATTCCCTAGGGATTGGTACAGATAATGTGTAACATTGGCACATTAAATCGCAACTGTGGATTTCCATCTATTGTCATTGTCTTTAGTATAAGTTAGGCATGGTGTTGACAGAAAGCATAGTTTAACTAATAGAGGTTTTGGCCTTTTCTGGGATGTTCAAATTTTGGTAGAGATTTTTTTAGAGTAGTAAAATTTGGTAGCCATATTTTTATAATAAATTTGAGTGGTGTAATTTGCATAATTTAATGTTTCGGAATTTTTTAAAACACTATTCTTCTTATCTGCTTGAATTCCTTAGCATGTCAAGGATTGATTTGGGTGATGGGTCTCACACATGGATTGCTTGGATTGATATCGACGAGAAGTGCTTTTTTCAAAGGGTTTTCTACCAGGAGAATTCCTTTTTGGAAAATTTTCCATGGGAAACCCTTGCAAACTGGATAATGTGAAGTAATTACAAGTAATATGAATGAAAAACCCACACTTGTTAAGTCTGATTCTGAGGGTTCACTGGAACATGGTTTTATGTCTAAGTCAAAGAGAACCCTGGAACAGGGTTGTAGTGATAGTTTTCCAGGGGAAGATCATTCTCAACTATGTGATGAAGCTCAAATTCCAAAATGTGGTACTTTTGCGTTTCCTATTCCGGAGCTTCCACCATCGTTTCTCCATAATCGGAGTCGGGTTCATTTTTTTGGAAGTAAGAAGATCAACAATTTGATTATTAAATTGGAGGATGGTGATAAAGAGTTTGTTGCAGTGCGAGACCGGTTCCTGGGTAGGCTTCAAAAACTTGTGGAATTAACGACTATTGTGGGCACCAATAGGACCGTATCAGGACAGGCTCGATCACAGACATTTCGAAGGCATGCAGAGAATGTTGTAAGAAATTTCGAAGGCATGTGGAGGATGTTGCAAGAAATTCTGCCTATGGTAATACCGACACGAGGTATGCTTGGCATGGCACCTCTAACAAGGCCATTTCTGGTATTATAATCCACGACTTTGGCCTTCCCAAAATGCCAAAACATGGCACAAAATATGGCATTGGTGTCTATTTTGCACTTGAAAATTGTGCCTATATTAGGTATAAGCACATCTACTTGAGCCTTTAATTAAATTTTGTTCAATTTTAGTGTAGTTTATTTTTGCGATTTTCTGCATTGACATTGCAACATTCTGAAGAATGATCATTTATTCACCATCCTGCAGTGCAACGTACTCGGATGTTGACGAAAATGGAGAACAACACATGGTGTTGCGCTTGTGATAATGGGGAATATAGAGTAGGTCAAGCATGGTTCACAACAATTTCATCCCAACATTGAACAATTCGATACTAGTGTAGGCGATCATAAAAATCCTAACAGTTTCATCCCAACAGTGAACACTTAGATACCGGTGTAGATGATTGTAAAAATCCTAAGCGCTACATTGTTTGGAGTACCCACATGAACATGCATATATTGACAGAATATGTTGTCAGCTTTACATTATGTAACTAAAACAACAAAAAAACAAAACTGGATTCTTCAACAATTTTGAGATAAAAATGTTTTAGCACCTACCAAAATCCACCAAAATTGTTATACTGAACATGGAACACGGGCCAAGCTTCTTCTCTGGTTTCCCTAGATTGTTTGTGAGATTCTGAACATGAAAGCTTTGTGAGATTCTGAACATGGAAGCTCTGCTATACTAGACATGGTCTTAGTTGATCTCCATTTCCTTTCATTTCAAGATGGATGATGAAATGATAAAGGGTTGGGTTGTTGATGAGAGTTGGGTTGTTGATGAGCTGCAAATCACAGGATGATGAATTGATAAAGGGTTGGGTTGTCGATGAGAGTTGGGTTGATGATGAGCTGTGATGCGAGATGGCAAAGAAGTGTTCATCACGATGGAAGCAGGTCGTGCACAGCATAAATCAGAGGCAAGTTGCGTGCATAACAAAAATGAAGAAGGTCATGCACAACATAAAATGGTAGCAGGTTATGCACACAACGTAAATCATTATGGAGCTAGGAGTACCAACCTAAAATGTAGCCATGCTGTTTTGGAGAGACCCAGAGCAATAATGAATGGGTAGATGTCAAGTACCGACCTAAAATGTAGCTATGTTGTTTTGGAGAGACCAAGACCAATAATGACCGGGCAGATGTCAACCTGACTGAATAAAAAATTGTGTATAGACTAAAAAGAAAGCAATATTGATTCAAAAGAAACCTTCGTCCTCCTGTTATGAAAAACTAATGGCAAGAGTTGTTTTCAAATCCTCATTTCCATTAAAAAAAATCATGTGGCACATTTCAATCAGACAATAAAAGTGTAGACGACTAACTGATTCAAAAGAAGGCCTATTGGCCTTAATATTCTTGAACCATAGGTCATTATTGTTTTGAAGGGGCATTGATTGTGTGATTGAAAATTGCCAGATAGAAGTAGTTGTTGCGAAAGGGGACTTCAAATTTGGAGGGTCGTAGGCTGCATGTGAGCAACGAGGATCCTGAATCTGACGTTGGTCATTTCTATGGCAGGGTCAAGGTAGTCAAGCTATTTTGGATTTTACTGAAGACTTTTAGGAGTACATGAAAAGTACGAGTACATCATCGTTTCCCCAACTGCCAATTTTTGAAGCTAAGGTTAGGGTAAACTACAAGGATACATTTTTTGTATGGATCGATGGTTGATTTGTCAACTTCTCTAAGGGGAATGCACATGGAGGTAGGCGAGCTCGTACACTGAATTGGAAGGCAACAATGAAGGCATGATTTGGGCAACCACGCTTGAATTCAAGGCAAGGAAATAAGGTGATAAATATGAAGGATTGCTAGACTTGGTCCCCCAACCTACATATGTTCTAGAAGGTTTTGTCATGGAAAAGGTTCAGGAGACATTTGGCAAAGAGGAAGTTAAGGTGTTCTCTTCTAACTTTCCAGATTTAGGTATTTCATAGGAATTGATCTTAGTAGCAAAGGGTCAAAGCCATAACAATTTGGGATTTTCAAGGGTTTTTTTTGAGGTACATCCCTCTTCGTTATCATATATGATTCCTTTTATTCCTAGTGTTGAAGGATAGGGCCATTTCACTCAGGATCTCCCTAAAGTATCTGGAGGTTTCATTAATATTGAAGGTTTTTAACATCAAGGTGTTTTTTGGAATAAGTTAGTCCACAAGTTGAGGCATCACAACCATCCTCATGAAGTTTCCTTGATGATCTCTTAGTGGGGAAAGAAGGTGAGGGTCAGAAGTTAGGAGAAAGTAGATAAAGGGGACAAGAAAAGGAGATCTACAAAGGAGCGGGAGTAGGCTTAAATTTCACAAAAGGTAGGGTGCTAAATACAAAGAGGAAAAAAATCCATTGTGTAAAGAAGAAGTCTATCCACCCCAAGTTAAAGATGGTATTGGAGGTATATGTTATGATGAAGAACGCTAAAAAAATGGCAGAAAATACCTTGGTAGGTTGAGCAAGGGTTAGAAAGTTTAACATTAATTCCTTAAAAGCATGAGTGGGGATTAATTCCTTTCTCATGCAGATGGTATAATGGTGGGGTTGGGGAAGCTTTCACTCTCCACCCATGGAGGGAAGGGGAGAGGTAGAAATTCACATTTGACAAAAGCAAAAGAGAAGGTTCGAGAGGACTTAGCTGTAAGAAAACAAAAATCCATCCAAGGGTAACTTAGAGCAATGTTAGCCCCAAGAGGGGTTTCCCAATTAAAATTATCTCCTTCAATTGAATGGGGGTTTAACATGTCCCTCCAAAATACATGCTCTTAGGTGGTTAGTAAATATAAACAAACCTGATGTTATTTTCCTCCAAGAATCTTTGGGGGACGGGGACCACTTAGTGAAACTATTGGAATCCATTTTTGGTGGATGGATTTTTCTTGGTCTGATGTGTGTGGTCACTCACGAGCTTTGGTCATTGGATGGAACTCTAGGAAGATAAAAATCTCAAACTCATGGAGCGTAGATTCAGGTCAAGGGATCAAAGTATTCTTGAAAGAACTTGGCACTTTCATGGCTCTTCTTAATATTTATGGCCCATACTTGAATGAGATTGAGTTTTGGGATGATTTTTTCGCCAAATCTTTAGTGGCCTCAAATTATCTAATTATAGGAGGGGATCTGAATGTCTCTTTGGGTGTGTCTAAGACCTGCAACCCTCGATCTAAACCATATTCACTTACTAAATATTTTTGTAACAAATTGGAAAGAAATTAGATGGTGGATGTGGAGCCTATTAAACTATCCCCTTATTGGAGGAATCGTTATGTAGGAAAATATTGGATTACAAAGAGACTTGACTAATTTCTAATTTCTTAGGTTATGGTGGATCGACTTAACCTCATCAAACAATGGGTGGGAAGTGGAGGAATTTTGGATCACTATCTAATATTTCTAAAAGTAAAAGGGATGGACTCCAAGCTTGCAATCTCATTTAAAATGAATTCCTCATGGCTAAAATAAGAATTCCTCTCTTTAGTAAAGCAACATTGGAAGGAATATGATCCTTGGGAGGGAGGTACAAATATAGGATAGTTTGAGGTCAACCTAAAGTTAATTAAAAGACTATCTAGGGATTGGGAGAAAAGGTTGAGAAGTAGCTCGAGGCTCACGTCGATCAAGAGGTGGGGTGCTTTGTAAATGCAGACTCAAGATAAGACCTTCTTGAACTAGAAGTAAGGAAAAAAACTCTCTTAGAAGAAAAGGAAGAAACCTGATGATTAAAATGAAGAGCCATATGGTTGGATATGGGGATGAGAATACTAATATTTTTCAGGGATATGCAAAAGGTCATAAACAACGTAATACTATTTTTAACTTTGCAAACTCAGAGTGTCAGGAGATATCAAACTTTGAAGGCCTCACGAAATTAGGTAAGAATCACTTTGAGAATATTTTCCGTGAAGCAAAAGGGGCTACCATAGCTAATCTATTAGAGTAGCTCAATTTTTCCCAAGGTGTGTAGATGAGGAAGACAACATGTCATTAATGGAGGATATTTCAAAGGAAGAGCTCAAAGTGGTCCTCCATAGTTTAGAAAATAAAAAAAAATTCAAGACGAGATGGTTGGTTAGTGGATTTTTTCCTGGGCCTGTTTGACACAATAGGGAAAGGCTTGTTAAATGTTGTGCAAGAATCAAGAATGGAGGGAATAATTCTGCCTACTTACACTTGTACATTTACTTCCATCATCCTAAGAGTAGATACCCCACTATCCTTTGATGACTTTCACCCGATATCCCTGTGCAATTATATAGACAAGGTGATTGATAAAGTGGTAGCTAGAAGATTAAATAATGTCTTATCCAAATCTATTTCAAAGGAGAAATTTGAATACTTGGAAGCAAGACAAATCCATGAAGCTATAGGGGTGGAACAGGAAGTTTTACATAGTATCAAAGTTCAAAATTTGAAAGGGGCCATTCTAAATATTGATATCTTCAAAGTTCATGATTGGCCAAGTTGGTTATACATCAGGTTTTTACCCAAGTTTTATAACCTAGGTGACGAGTTTCCTTTAAATAGTGTATTTTGCAGTTTTGATCAATGTTTTGGTGTCTCCTTTCTTCCATGCACAAAAGGGGTTATGTTAGGGGTGCCCTTTATAGTGGTAGAAGGTTTGATTCATTTACTAATTGAGGCTAAGCGAAGAGGTGAGTTCGAAGTTGCACTCATCACATAGGCCTTAGTAATAACTCATATTTTTTTTGGATGATATTCTTATATTATGTAATGGTTTGATAAGAGAATCTGACAAATTATTGGAAATACTAACACTCTTTAGCAAAGCTACTATAATGATTATTAATGTCATAAATTTTCAATCTCTTTCCAAAATATGGAAGAAAGAGAGGTTCAACATATTAAACAACTCTTTCCTTCGAAACAAAGAACTTGGGTGAAGGCCTGAAGTACTTGGTCTTCCATCTCAAACCAAATTGTTATAGTAAGGAGGATTGTTACTGGCTATTAGCTAAGTTGGAGAAAAGACTAAAAAGTTGGAGTCTAAGGTGGCTCTCTAAGGTAGGGTGATTAATACTTGTGAAATTTGTTCTAGAAGTCATTCTTGTACACTAGATGACATTACATTGGATTCCCAAATGTATTTTGAAAAAGTTCTGCAAAATCTATTTCAATTTTCTTTATACAGGAACTGAAGATCAACATGTTATGTATTGGGTCAAATGAGACAAAATAACACCTCCAAGGCTCTTAGGAGGATGGGGTTTGAAAAACATTTTCATTTGATCTAAATCTATGGCTTACAAAATGTGGATGGAGACTTATTTCTACCTATATCCTTTGGTTTGTGATGATATATCAGAAGTATATTGCCCCGAGTGCGTTGAAGGATTGGATAACAAGGCTGGATAAGCCTTGTGCATACATATTAGTTATATGGTGAGCAATTTTGAACTCCTTCGATCTCATTAGTGAGGGGTTACCATGGCGTGTTGGTAATGAATATAGAGTAAGAATTGGAACCAAAGCTTGGAATAGTTGTGGTGAGAGACATTTCATTTTACAACTCCTCATTGATTTCCATTAGGACGAAGGTATTTTTAAATTCTCACATATAGGCAACCCAACGAACACAAATTTGTGGAGATAGGGTTGTGTTGATGGTGCTGGAAATCCATCAACCAAGGAGGTCTCCCTGATGTGAAGTCCTAACTAGAACTCGCACTGTTTGGAGTAGGAGCTCTATCCGGAGTAGCAACCCGACTGCCATGTATCCTTGTAGATATTCCTTGGCTACAAAGTTCATCACAAGAGAGTAACACACATGCATTTTTGGATCAACAAGTGAGTATTCCTTGTGAAATGTTTAGTTGTGGAAAGTATCAAAGTCCTTCTACCGAAAGGGAAGAGAAAAGTGGGCCTTTTAAAGACAAGTAATAATACTAATATAGAAGAAGAACACGAGCATATACATATGAATGAATCGTTGACCAACTAGAAAAATATTTCCAAGGAAGCAATGATTGTTAAAGAAAATAGAACACACCTTCACTAAGATAGGTACTAAAGCAACTGAAAAAGTTTAATTTCCTTAGTACATATGAAAAAAACATACATCGCAAACATTCAAAGAAGAGTCCTACAATATTCATGACATGTGCATGAAAGCATGCTAACTCAATGAGCTTCTGAATTAAGTAAAATTTACAAAATACATCAAAACAATGAACATTGCTAGCCCCAATACTAGAGCATTAGAGTAGTGACTTGCTCCTCCAAGACAACTATCTTCCTCTCTAATGTCTGGTAGGAGGCGCCAAGGTGAAAAGTCCATTGCAAGTGCTATGAGGGTGTATATATAACAAATGAGGTGATCATTCGCCTCCCTTGTGACTCTTGGACTACCCTCACGATTGTTTGACTTCTCTATGACCTTTCGACTTCCCACATGACTTTTCACATTACATGGATGACTCTTGGAATTCCACTTTACATTAGTTTCCTCCAATATTGAATTTACATAATCCACAAAATGATGTGGCACATGATGACTCATAACATGACACTGATGACATGGGTTTCATGACTACATGGCAATGTCAAGCCGCTCTTTGTTGTTGCTTTCTTTATGTCTTCTTGAGAGATGGAACATTCTCTTCCTCTTCCTCCTCCTCTTGGCTTGAAGATAAGGAGTCTTAATTGTGATCTTGATCTTCGGTCTTTTATTGTACTTTGGTGTTCCTATGCCTTCTCACATGATGATCATATTATCTCTTTAGCTCCAGAGGTGTCTTTTAGCTTGGTCTCCTTCTCCTTTTCCTCCATCATCATCCTATCATGATCATATAGAGTATCTACAACTAAAATCTGCTCATGACAAGACGATATAAGTCTGGAAACTCTTAATCTAACATGTTTCACAAAATCACTTGTTAGGGCTAGAACCAGGTGACCATTGGGTGATTGAATTAGGGATTGCACAGTTCTAGAGGCCAAGGTCCAAGACTAAGGCTTGAGACTGTACAATACAAAGTTCAGGATGGCCAGGGCTAAAGGATTACACAATTGAGGGGCTCAAGAGCTCAAGGTTGGGGCTTGAGGCTTTAGGTTGCCCAATGCGTAGTTCTAGAAGGGAAGACTTAAGGAACTGCATAGTTGAGGGACTCAGGAATTCAATATTTTGGCTTGAGGCTTAAAGTTTCTCAATGTGTCTTTCTGAGAGGCTAGGCTAGGTGATTGCGCAGTTCAGGGGCTTAAAAGCTCAAGGTTGAGGCCTGAGGCTTGGAGTTGCCCAATGCACAATTCTTGCAGGAGAATAAGTTGGGAGATTATGCAGTTGAGGGGTTCAAGGGCTCAAGGTTGAGGCTTGAAGTTGCCGAATGTGCAGTTTTGGAGGATGAAAAATCTCATGGATTGTGTATTTGTGCAACTCAAGGTGTCAAACTAGAAGCTTGAGGCTTGACATTGCACAATGCACAGTTAAGGTTGATTAGGAGGCATAAATTACGCAGTTCTGGAGCTCAAGGGTCAAGGTTGGGCACTGTTACTGCACAATGTGCAGTTCCAAGAGGTAAGGTTAACATTTGAGGGTTGAGACTGTGTAGTGCGCAGTTTAGGAGGGCTGAGTGATGCCAGGTCGATCAGTTGCAAAGTTTTCAGGACATGGCTAAGTGCAGGATCAATGAGACCAAAGTGAAAAGTGATGAAACTTAAGTATGATCACACAATTAAAATAGTTCACAATGCAACATTGATCACACAGAACACATGAACAACATACTTCCCTCAATGTGACGACCTTCCCCAAGTGCGACACTAAAGATACACTTTGCGACGACATTGACGACACTTGTGCGACAATGCATAAAAGTTTGGGAATGAGTGTAAAACATGTGTGCATGACTAGTAGGACTCAGCAACACCAAAGTTACCCCTTGAAACAAGCCAAAACTCCACTTATTGTGATAAGCAACGCTTCTCATGCCAAAAGACAACATTTTTTTTTTATATGAAAAGAGATACATTCCAGAGCAAATATAACATGAAAACTACAGTAATTAAAGTAAAAGCAAGCAAAAACGACAATAAAAAACATGAAAAGACAGTCGCGAAAGCGAAGGTGCGCAAAAGAGATAGTTTGAAAAACTCATCGAAATAGAAGTACAAACGCAGCCAGAAGTGAGAGAATGTCAATGACAATGCGCCCTGACTATCGACATGAATTGAGCATTGCACAAACACTGTCTTGGTGAATTGTTCTAGGCCTGTTCAATCTTGCGTGAATGAATGCACTCATGATTTCATTACAGACTGAGCATGTGTGAGTAGGTGACTTCGACACTTATAATCCAATAAGGGAGCTCAAAGACCTAACAGAGTATCAATCGACCAGGGAGTGACTATGGAATGACCAATTAAAAGATCCACAATAGGTTCAAAATTCAAGTATAGGAAAAATTTTGGAGGGTGTTTGTTGGAGCGACAACATGTTGGAAATCAACAGCGGAGCTAAATTTGGAGGAAAGTTCTCACGAAGTTTGGAATAGGCATTTCGTTGCTCTTGCAGAGGGGCATATTAGATTGATGGACATGGAGGATGAATTGGTATGGGGTTTTTCTCCACTTGGTTTGTACTCTCCAAAGCTCAACTATATACACCTTAACATAGCCAGAGTAAATGGAGAACCAAAGTGGTGGTGGAAAACGGTTTGGCGCTCCAAATGCCTCACAAAGGTCTGAGTCTTTATGTGGTGTCTGCTGGAAAACACAACCCATACATGGGATGTCATTCAAAGGAATTATCAAATCAGGTCAGGATGGTGTGTTTTGTGTAAAATGAACAATGCATTTGCAACTCATCTTTTCATTCACTACCCTTTTACTCTACCGGTCTGGAGCTTTAGCAGATCGGTTATGGGTCATTCATGTGTTTGGAATGAGGAAGGAGTGGAAGAAGCGTGGAGACAATGGATTTACTCTCCCACGGCATGTGCTTTTAAAACACTCACACTTTTCACTTGTTGGGGGCTCTCGCTAGCCACAAACAAAGCCTTCTTCAAGGACAAATCATCATTTCCTGATTGTGTGGCAATTGAAGGTTTGGAAATTCTCACACACTTTCCACATGAAAAAGGCCTAAACATTCAGTGGACTATAACGACAGAGAATCTAGACACCTCAAAACCATGGGCTTTTTTCAACAAGGTATCTTAAGGAAATGAACATAGATGTGGGGAAGAAGAATTCATTCTTTTTCTCTTAGAATTCCATGTTTTTCACACAAAAATGGGTTTAGGAAGGGTTACAAATAATCAAGCAGAACTTCTGGTGTACACAAATTTAATGTTCTTTGCAAGGGAAAAAAGACATGAACAAATCCAAATATTTGGGGATTCTTTGAATGTTATTAATTGGTTAAATGAAGTTCAACAATGCATAAACATTCTACTAGTTCCTATTATGGAGGAGATTTTTAGAATCAAGGCCTCGTTTAACAATTTTTTATACTCACATATATATAGGGAACATAACAATAGCGGTGAACACCTCTCTAAAGCAAGAGTGCACATGGATCAAGGACTCTCGCTGATTTTGGAGCAATGAGGTAATAATGCTTTTGAATTTTATCATAGGCCTTTCACTATACATTTCGAATAAATAGTTCTACAATGATTGTTGAACAAACTCTTTTTAATATCACATAGTTATTCTCAACTAATATGATAATTTTTTAGAGAAAATTATCTCTAAAGATTATAGAGTGAAATTTGTTTTATTTCACCATTTTTTACAACAATATTTTAACTTGTAATTCACTAATAAACATAAATAAAAAGTACTTTGATTCATAATCTAAATTCAAAAAGTTTCAAAAAATAGAAATTTATATGCAAAATGTATTTTTCAAGAGAGAGAATCTTCGGCTGAAGAAAATCTACTGAGAGACATGTTTGCTTCAAGTTCAGCTTGATTTATAACACGACGCGAACTTAAAGAATGTCAGCCATCTACCCAATGGGAATTACCTGCCATAGCTCCCTCAGAAGTCTATAATGACATATCTATGTTCCATCTAAAAGCTGTCACTAGAATTAGTATAAAAGAGTCTGTTAGCCAAATACAAGAGAACTCTGATAATATCCAGACCATCCCTTTACTAGATCCAAAAGCTTTACAGGCAGAGGCCAAAAGATTGAATACTAAATATCTGCATTTAGGATGCATATGGGTAGGAGTCAATCCTTTGACACATAAAGGATTAAATGCTTTTGTGTTAGCCACTGTTCGAGATCTAACACACAATAACTATACTGATTCCTTAATTGGTGGAATTGTTGCTCCTCTTTCTCATGGCCTAGTCTATTTTGACTTTTTTCCAAATTTCTCTATCTATATATTTGATGAAATCATTGACCAGATCCTACAGCTCCAGATCCAAACCACTAGTTTCGATATGCACCAAAAGAGAAATAACATTGCCATACAAACAAAAGGTTGTTTTTGCCACACTAATACCTTGTGGCCAGCCATCTGCCATACTTCCAGTCGTGATTCCAAGTCGAGTGTTGTTGTTCTAACAGATTCCAAAAATGAGAAAACTGAACACCAAACAATTCGTTGGGAAGATTCAACTTTCCCCGAACACTGGGTAGTAAATAATCCTAAGCCTCTCATCCCAAAAAGAATTACCTCAGCTGATATTATAGAAAACCTATCTTCTGCAGTCATCTCCTTTCCCAAAAGATCTACTATTGATCGTTGAGGTATTGAAATAGCCTGTAAAAAGTCTAAATATTACAAAGATCCTTCTACTGTAGATACTACTTGTTCTAGTTCTTCCTCTTCTAAACATATTTCCCTCTTTGAATTTGCACAGATTGTTAATTTTGCCTCTTTAGAAGTCAAATGTCTAGAGTGCCAAAATAGTGTCAATTTACTTACGCTTGCTGAAACTGCAATCCATGCAAACCATAATCCCAGATCTGGAATAGCTCCTCCATCCACCTCTATGAATCCATGCCCTAATCCCAAATGTTCAGACATCCCTTTTCCTCATGAGCAGGATTCTGATCATGTCCTTATGATGCATGAGATAATTACGTTGGAAGGAGAAGATCCAAGGCTAACTGAAATGATGAGTCTTATGAGACCAACCAAGCCTAAATATGGTCTAGGATACCTTGAGCAAGCAAAAGGCCTTATACCCACATGTAGATTTGGTCTAGTCCCTGAAGACTGTAAAAAGCCTGCTGTGATGGAAATGCATAAATTCTTTTCTCTTATGGATGGATCCCTGAAGTCTGAAATAAGTGCTAAATGGATGAAAGCAATGCTTAATTTTGGATTTGTTCACTAATCCCTAGGCAAAAGAATTTGACAGAAATTATACTCCCCAAGAGAAAAAAGAGTTAGCTGAAGATTGGAAACATTTTATGGAAGTAAATAATACATGGATATCTTTTTATTCTTGGAAAGATAATGTTTCTCCAATAAATGTTTTAACTGGTTCATCATCAAACACTTCAGCCAATAGACATGCTTGGACTGCATTAGATGGAAGCAAAGTGGAGACTCCATCAACATTTCCTCCATTTAAAGGAATTGTTATAGGAGAAAACTAGATTGCAGCTAAAGCCATTCCACTTGTACAGAAAGATGACAATGCTCTAGGCATTGATGGCAACATACATAAGGCTAGTGAGCAATTAAATTGGACAAACACAACAATCAAAGGCCTAGAAATCAATACAGCTAAAGCAGCAGAAGTTAAAGAAAAAATTGATACTATTCAAGTATCAATAAATGATGTAAATAGATGTATGAATAATGTACAATATGATTATGTTGTTATTCACTCATATGCTAAAGAATCTTTATCAAAAATAGAAGGAGTAGAAGATAAATTAGATGATCATCTGGATACAACTAAGAATCTTATATCTGGTTTGACAAATAAGATAGAAAAAATGAATCTGTAAAAAATAGAAAGACCAGTTCCTAACTCGTTTCTTTTTAAAAGAAATATAAAGATTCAGGATCCTATTAAGTTGTCAATAGGTTCCCAGCATTGTTTCCCAAGGAAGTAGCCACATCTTCAGAATCTGAGGCTACTGAAAAAGTAACTATTGCATTCTTATTTAAGGATGAAGAAGAAAAAGAAAAAGAATAGAAAGATCCTGATACTCAGATCTTTCCCATTTATGAACCTCTTGAGTACAGGTTGTAGGTTTTAACCCCGTACAGAAATTACCTGCATACGAATTCTAAATCACAGGAAAAATAAAAATGCGAGAGCATAACACATAAAACACATATACACGGAGATTTCCCACTGGATCCCAAAA
>APFE031250979.1:59661-80090 GCA_000404065.3 Pinus taeda
GCGCCCCCTCTAACCCCCGGTTCACTACGTAGGTTAGTCGTGGAAAGAATATAACACAACCCAACACAGGTTCAGTAAATATGCAACACCTGATATTGAAGGCAAAGGTAAGCTCCCCGAAACTCATACCTTTTTCCCAGAATCTCACAGAGAATGGAACATTGACAACATGAGTGTTGGTGAAATCAGACATCTTATAGACATGATGTATACTAAATACAAACTTATGTGTCTAAGAGGAAAAAGTGAGATTGATGTCTGCAGGACTATCATATAGTGTTTTACAGGAACACTACTCAGGTGGTGGGAAACCGAGTCATCTCCAAAGCTTATTGAAAAAATGGAAGAAGAAGTACTAAAAGATGAAAATGGAGATGTCATACACAATCCAGATGGAACCACTATCAGTAACATGATAGGAGCATTGACTTCAATGATCCTTGAACACTGGTTCGGTAGAGAGACAGAAACTACAAATAAGAATGAAGTCATTCTTATGAATTTAAAATGCCATAAAATGTCTCAGTTTGAAGACTTCCACAAGATTGGATGCAACGGATTTATGAAGTCAAATATTCAAAGAACTTGTTATGGAAACAAATTTACCTTGCAGCCTTGCCATCTAGATTTGTAGATTATATCAGATTACAAGAAGTCTTTCAATTGTCTTTTGAATCTTATACATGGGGAGAAATATATGCTCATATCAGAAAGACTTTGGTAAGTCTTTGCACCAGCTCCAAAGTCAATAAATATTTGGAAAAACTCTTCAGAATCCCAGACAAAAAGTCCATTTGCAGTAAATATGGACTTATAACAGATGATCCTTTGGTGAAAAGGAGAAAAGCGAAGAAAAGAGCAAAAAGAGAATTCAAAGAAACCTTCTACAAAAATCGAAGGAAATATCCAAAGGACAGAAGAAAATATCCCAAGCAGTCTAGAGGCCAATCCTCTAGAGCAAAGAAGGGATACTACAAATATGTTCCCAAAACACATTATTATAATCCTTTTGATATTCATCTGCACACATCAAAACAAGAAAAATGGAATAGCCTAACATGTTGTCTATGTGGTCAGAATGGACATAATTCCTCTAGATGTCCAGAAGGAGAGGATTCAAAAAGAAACAGAGGCAAGAAAACTCAAGCCTTTGTTCAGAAAGGAAAACAAGTCAAGGAAGAAGGTAAGAGACCAATGCAATGTATGAAGTGTGGCTCCCATACTCACAAGATAGAACGTTGTCCCAATGTAGTAATCAGAGAATTAGCTCAACAACACTAGATTGAAGAATCATCATATGATTCTTTCAGTTCTTCATCCCAGGAAGAACTACAAGCTCACATACAACAATATTCAGATTCAGATACTTCAGATTGTTTATGTTCTGAACCTGGAGAATGTGCTTGTCAAGTTCACTATGATTCTAATTCAGAATACTATAGTGAATCCAGTGAAGAAGGTGAAAAACTCAAGCCCCAAAAAGAAAAAGTTATGATGGCTGCAACTGAAGAAGACGAGATAAAGATCTTATCCCAGATTCGAGCCATGGAAGATGGTGAAATGGAGAACTGCCTGACTGAAGCATTCATGGACCAGCTCAAATCCAGCGCTTCAAAAAACTCAGGTAAGAAGTCTTTGTTTATTGATGCTTCATTTGAAAGAAATACCAAATCTTTCCAGTGACATCAACAGAAACCTGATAGGGTAATATCACTTACCTTCGGAGAAGTGAGTCGTGAGATTCACAACATCAAAACATAAATCTATGCAATGAAATCCCAGATTGCAGAACTCAAAAAGGGAAAACAAATGGTCAGTAGAGAAGAAGAAAAAGAAGAAGAGGAACAACCATGGATACTGCTCAATATAGCAGTAATTAGAAAATTGAAGTTGTTAGACCCAGCTTTTGGGTCCAGAGAGATGAGGCTTTTGACCATCTCTTATCAGCAACATCACATCAAAGTTGATATTTGTATCAGAGGAGAAATGTTTTAATTAATTGCTCTTCTTGATTCAGGAGCAGATATAAATATTCTCAATGTAAAGACTATTCCAGCAAAGTATTGGGTTGCTGCAAAAATAAAATTAGTGGGATTAGGCAACAAAATGCTTAGATATGAAGTACCTAAAGCATCTCTATGTTTTGAGCAACATTGCATTAACTTAAAATTTGCAGTTGCAGACATTCCAGTTGACTGCATCCTTGGAAATTTCTTTTTGGCAGTTGTAGAGCCATATGGCTCAATAAGTCTAAAAGGAGGAAAAACTGGTTATTTCATATCAATTCCCACATCTAAGGGAAAAAGAAAGAAGATTGAATTGCCATACATTTCAAACCCAAGAATCTCCACGATGGTCCAAACTGTGCAAAAATTGGACAAAGCTGAAGCCAGACTGTCAGATCTAAAAGATCTGAAATCCACTCTCAGAGTTGAAGAACAGCTCAAACATCCTTAGGTGAAAAGTAAAATTGAGGATTTAAGAAAGCAGATTGAAGAAGAATGCTACTCTGAAGAACCCAATGCATTTTGGCATATGAAGCAGCATACAGTTGAGCTACCTTACAAAGAAGGTTACACTGGTAAACCTTGCAAGAGTAGAGCAATCCCCATGAATAAAGAATACAGAGAGCTCTGTGAAAAAGAAATCAAGCAACTCCTTGACAGAAAATTAATCAGAGAATCAGACAGTCCTTGGAACTGTTATGGATTCTATGTAAACAAGAGAGCATAACAAATCAAAGGAGTAATAAATTACAAGTGTCTGAATTTAGTTTTAGCAGATGACACCTATCCTATATTGCACAAAGGTGATTTAATCAGAAGGATAGCAATAACCAAGATTTTTTCCAAATTTGACTTGAAGGCAGGATTCTGGCAAATTGCCATAGCAGAACAAGACAAGTTTAAAACTACTTTCAGCATACCAGCCGGCCATTACGAGTGGAACGTGATGCCCTTTGGATTAAAGAATGCGCCATCTAAGTTCCAGAAGGTAATGGATAAGATTTTTAAGCCCTACTTTGATTGGCTTATTGTGTACATAGATGATGTGTTGATATTTTCTAAGAATATTCAAGACTACATCAAACATGTAAATATTTTCAAAAATCTGGTTAAACGCAATGGTCTTGTATTCAGCAAGAAAAAGATAGAGGTCTTTCAAACCACTGTCAAATTTATGGGACATAAAATCTCCAATGGACAGATCTCATTACAGAAGCATGCATTGGAATTTGCAGACAAATTCCCCGATGTCATAATAGATAAAAATCAGCTGCAGATATTTTTAGGATGTCTCAATTATGTCAGCAATTTCTACCAGGATTGTGCCAGTGACAGAAGAATATTGAATAAAAGATTGAAGAAAAATCCCCTAGAATGGACAAAAGTCCATACTAAGGCAGTGGAAAGCATAAAAGCCATGGTAAAAACTCTTCCTATATTATATGTTGATGATGATCTTGCATTTAAAATTGTGGAAATAGATGCAAGCAACATAGGATGGGGAGGCATCTTAAAGCAAAGATCCGGAGATACTGAACAAATTGTTCAGTTTGCATCAGGAGTTTGGAATCTGGCTGAGCAAAACTATTCTACAATAGAGAAAGAAGTTAAAGCGGCCTGGAATTGCATCAACAAATTCGAAGTATATCTCATCAATAAATAGTTTATGCTAAGAAGTGATGCATCAACCCTACAGAAGGACCTGACAAAGGACATCAAGAAAGCAGGGGAAGCAAAATTTGCCAGATGGCAAGCACTTTTTGCCAACTTTGATTTCCAAGTTGAGCATATCAAAGGTGTAATGATTTTTTTTTTTTAATAATATTTATAAATTTATTAATAAAAACATAATTATTAATATAACGCATTAAATTCAATATCTTTATTATTTATTATTTTTTAAATCTAAAAATATATTTTATTATTATTATTTATTTAACTTTTTATTAAACATTTCTCTCAACGGAAAAAACATTCCTTAATTACCTTTATCTAAATAATTTTAATTATCAAAACAAATCTATAAACACACTAAAATAAAATACCTTTAACCCACTTTTAAATTCTTATTACATGATAGTGAAGTGAAATCGCTGAGGCATGATGATAGGAAGTTAAGTTGTTGTTTGCCTCAAGCAACCTCAAACATCACTAAAAACAATAAATATTTTGATTAACGTTATAAGAATATTTTAATATAATATTACAAATCTAGCTGTTTTATATCGCTTTTGATGGTCACACCTAGCCGTTTGGAAGATCTTCTCTCCCTATTTAATATGTAGCCATGATCTAACTCTTCAACTTGTCCTGACGATGAACCATACTGGATGGTTTGAAACGTACCGACAAATGTTTTCTACCTGTGATTTACGCCGAAACCCTTCTTATAACAATAAATACTTTTAACACACGGAAGGTTAATATAACATGTAATTTGATTGACATATTTTATTTTATATATAATGGAAAAGAGGTTTTATTGATTGCATTTATTTTAGGCGGTTAGAAAAAATGTTATTATTATTTATATTTGCGTAAAATGTTAAGTCTATAATTAATACTTTTGTTAATGATTTTGAGTCTTATTCTTTGGATAATCCCTAAAAGATAGAAATACTATATTTGTAAGGAAATCAAATTTTATTTTAGTGAAATTTCTTTAATTTTTAATAATTCATGGACATTTTTAAATTCAAATTAAAACTTTGTTTTATATATATATATAATATATATTATATATATATATATATATATATATATATATATATATATATATATATAATAGCAGTAGTCTATAACGCCGATTTTTTGAAAAGCTTTTCCGGCAGTTTTTTCCGGTCAAAATCTTGCAGGAATTCATTGGAATCGCAAGTTTGATAGTTAGTTTCTGCACAATCAATGGCTCCCAGGGGTTTTTCAGGGTGCTGAATCCAAATATGCAGTTAAAAAACCATTTTAACTGCTAAAAATCAAGATTTAACCTCATTTCTTCCGCCGGATTCCGTCACCGGAATCTCCAAAAAGTCGCATTATAGACAACTCCTATATATATATATGGTATTAATTTGTATCTTAAAGGTTTTGCTAGAGTGGGAGTTAAGATGGATGATGACCGAACCACTAGAGGCATCAATTTGTATCTCAATGGTTTTTTTAGAGTGGGAGTTAAGATTGATGATGACTAGGGCTCTTGGTACCGGAAATGAAGATTGGCCCAAATTTTTCAATCAAAATGAGAAAGTATGTCCATGAGAGGAAAATTGAAGAAAAACCTTTTGGGTTGTTCTATGAGACCTCCACATCAAATTCTTGGGTCTCAGAGTTGGAGAGGATGATGGCTGGTAGCAGAATCCCAATATTGGACTAGCACAGTTGGACCCTCCTACAACGATGTTTTTTCACTTACGGCGGCAGCTGGCATGTAACACCCGGAGCAATTATGGACTCGGATATAGTTGATTATTCTGAAGACCCTCTCGAGGATGCCTCCATCTAGACTACTCTACACTCAAGCACGGATGGTTTTTTTCCCTTTCAATAGAGAATTGACAGAGGTAATTGCTCCCTTACCCTCGATCTTGGGACCCTCCTGTTCGGTTTTCACCTCCCCACAGATCCCCCTCCTGGTCGCCTTTCGCTCCACCTCCTCCGTCATTGTCCTCTCTTCAATTTGTGGCACGCTGCATAGGCCCAAACCTTGCTACATGCTCTTTGGGCTGCCCACCCCTACCACCATCTGCCAGATCCCATTTCCCCTCATCTTATTCCCTCGGCGAGCCCCCGCTTTCCTTCCTAGGTCCCTCTCACACGACCCCGATATCGTTCTCCCTCTCCGGTAACTTCAAGAATATTCCTCTTCTTTCGGACGCCTTCCCCACTGGGTCTCGTCTGAACCCCCCAAACCCTACAAACCCTCCTCGCAACGGACCACAGGTGGACGCCACTGACGCGGGTCACAGGTCGGGAAAAATATAGAAGTGTGTAAAAACTAGGGCACAAGACATTATCATCAGTTTGGGAGAAGACATACAGTGGGGCAAAGCCATGGACACTGGCGAGTGAGTTTTGGTTGGAAGGTTCGAGGCAGGAACTACATGGCGGCACAGTTAAAACAATGGACTGTAGAAATTTGGGGACAACACCTGACCGAGCTACCTTTTGTCCAAATTTTTATTCGCAGATGGTTTGTGTTGCGTTTCGCTAGGGCTGAGCATACTAATTGGGTATTGTCATCCTTCTGGCATATTGAACAAGCCCTTGTGCTGCTGAGGAGATGGAACCCCCTTTTTGATTTAGAGAGGGAATAATTAGGCTCTGAGCCTCTATGGGTTCGCCTTCACATCTTGTCGCTACAATTATCGTCTGAGGACATTTTCAGATGCATCGGGAACTCTCTTGGCACCTATATGGAGTATGACAAATCATACCTTTCCACTGGAATCGTGGCGTACGCGAGGATTTTAGTCCATTTGGACATCAGAGAGGGGCTACAGGAACACATCACTCTACGTTGGAGGAATTTCATGCGAACGAAGATCCTTGATTACGAGGGGGTTCCATTTAGGTGCAGGCGCTGCCATAAGGTTGGTCACCTCTACAGGGATTGCCTTTTGATTGGTAAAGTGAGGAACATGAACAAGGGAAGGACAATACCTACAAGAGATTTCTAGGCACCAGCAAGACACACATATGCAACAAGGGATCGCTTCACCCTTGAAGCAGCAGCGAATTCCCCAACCATGGAGACTCTAAAGAAGCGTGTAAAGCACCATATCGACCACCCTCTCCTCCTCTGACTAAGTCAAGCCCGGCTGCGGAGGCCACACTATCTTCGAGTATGTCCTCTTCTGATCCCTGCTCTGTTCAATTCACTTGCTTATCTAATTTCATTGATGTTTCCTTCGGGTTTTATTAGAACTCTGCTTTTATGCCATCACATCCCATTACTTTGGCTTTCTTTCTACATCCCCCCCCCCTATATACTCCTGTACCCCCCATCTTTCCTAGAAGCGATCTCATCTTGTTGACACCTAATCATCAGGATTGGGTGAATGTAATTAATGTAAATAAATAATAAGAAATATGAACAATCATCGGGAGATGAAGTGAACAGTCTCTCCCTCATGTATATAATAAAGACCAACCTGAAGGAATAAAATACGAATTGTTTTGGGGAGTTACTGCCTGGCCTGACATGGTATTAGAGCCAGCTCTCGAAATTAGTTGTAACACCCTTCTGCCATTGTCTTGTAGTCTGTCCCTCTGTGGAGTCTGTCTACTGTGCTCTTTGGGTTCTCTGCCATAATTATTGTCTGCGCCATATTCCCTCCTTTCCTTTCTGCGCTCTCCATTGTCTGCCATTGTCTACCATTGTCTGTGCCATTGTCTGCCTTATTCCCTCGTAACTGTTGGCACACCCTTTTGGTCCATCAAATTCAATGAATGAATTTCTAATGCCAAAAGCCTGAGCTGAGGCATTTTGCACTCGGTGTTCCAATAGTTATTGTTGGAACTAAACTAGATCTTGGGGATGACAAACAATTTTTTTGCTGCTCACCCTAGTGCTGTTCCTATAACAACTGCCCGAGGGAAGAGTTGAAGAAGCAAATTGGTGTTGTTCCGGATCCGAACCAGCAAACCGAATCAATTTTAATGTGGATTGAATACGCTCTCCCAACCGAGTTGTATGGTGCCTCCACATGGGAATACACATTGAATGTGTTATTCATTTGAACGCCGCTCCATTATTATGTATTATGTTGCTCCATTTACATTCTACTACTCCATTCACTGCTCCATATTACCTTGAGTTTACTCCATATATCGGTTTACGCTGCTGGTATCTGTTAACGCTGCCCATACAATTATACTGCTCCGTATTACGTTTACGCTGCCCATACATTTACTTGACTCCACAGCTGGTGCCTCACACAAGTCTCCCACTGCGCAGCAGAACCACACTCTAGTTTTTTATTCATATTCACTCCGGACATAAATGCTTTTGTCTCCTGCTTCTGTGGCCTCGATTTCTTATGTGTGTTTTTAATACTGGAATATTGACATAAAAGATATGCTTGCTGGCGAATTTTATGGAAGTTGAACGCAGAAGCTCAAGGCTAAATGTGGAAGTTTGGTAAAATTTTTATTTGTTGTCGTCTATTTATGCTGAGCTTGGTGACCGTGCTTGGTGCTTGGTACCTTTTACGCTTAAAATTTTGTGTATTTACCTTGAGCTTGGTGATCGTGCTTGGTGCTTGGTGCCTTTTTAATGTTGGATTCATAATTTCTGCATTGACTTCTTCTTATGAAGTGTGGAGTTCTCCTTATGATGTGCTGGTGAACTATTGGATTACAAATATCGTGGGCTAGTTAACACTATCTCTCTGCGTTGAATGCATGCGCTATATTTGATATTAAAAAATAAATGCCATCAAACCTTGGTTTCAATCCACAAATTGGGATTCTCTACGTTGGTTAGTCCCTCTGATTTGTATGATGTGCATATATATGGCCTGACATGGTATCTGATTTTTATGATGTCCAATATTACATGCCATGGTATAATATGTGGAATATATATTGCATGATATATGAATATTGAGAGCTTGCAGTTGATTCCATTTTGTAAAGACATAACAAATTATTATTAGTGTTTTGTTACGAATATTGTAATTATTTTCTGGGCTCAGTTCAAATTTTATGATGGAGAAGTTTGTTGAAAAAGAGAAGGGTTTGGAAAAGAAGACAACTCTTCTTGTACAAAGAGAGAATAATCTTGCTCAAGATTCTTCTAGAGGAAGAGGTGGAAGAGATTTCAGAGGCAGGGGGGGTAGACACTCGCAAGGAGAAAAAGAAGATTTGCACTGCATACGCTGCAAAAGAAATGGATCACATGATGCCTCTACATGCAAGTTACCTTGGGACAAAATTGAGCAACAAAGAAATCAACCCAAAGGTAAAACTGACGATACAGACAAAGGTAAAGCACCTGAATCTGTTCACTATGTTGTGGCACAATGTAATATTGGAGTAAATGAAGATTTATTTAATGCTTCACTTGCTTCTTGGAAATATGATTGGTTTCTTGATTCAAGAGCAACTTGCCACATGACTCATAGAAAAGATTTTTTTGAAGAATTTATTGACAATGTTGATGGAGCAGTATACTTTGCAGACCAATCAAAAATCAAGCCACCAGGGCTTGGCACAATCAGGCTTAAATTGCCTGGTCTTCCAGACTTTCTTCTGCATCATGTTCTATATCTCCCATAGCTAAAGAGAAACTTGTTGTCCTTGGTTCACATCCGCCAGCAAGGTCACTCCATTCATATGTTTGATGACAAGCTTGAGGTGAGAAAAGCATCTGACCATTCACTTGTCATGAGGGGAATAGAAGAAGAAAGGCTTATCAAGCTGCAAGGTACCTCTGCTCATGCACAACATTTCTCATACAATTCTCATTATGAAGAAGGTACACTTCCATCAAGTTTATTATAGCATGCTAGATTTGGATATTTGAACTATGACAATAGTCACTTGTTGAAGAAAAATGGTGTTGCTGGTTTTCCTACAATTCCTAAGAAATTTAAGCAATGTGATGCTTATATTCTAGGAAAGCATAGCAAATATTCTTTTCATGATTCACATTCAAGAGCACATATAAAACTTGAACTCATTCATTCAGATTTATGTGGTCCAATGCCTATTCCTTCTGCAAATGGAAATAAATATATCATGAAATTTATTGATGAATACACCAAAATGTGTTGGGTTTATTTATTGAAGAACAAATCTAATGCTTTTCAAACATTCAAGAATTTTCATAAATGGATTGAAAATGATGCACAATCTCATATTGGGTCTATTCACACTGATCATGGAAAAGAATACACATCAAATGAATTTGAAAACTATCTTTTCCAACATGGGATCAAACATCAAACAACCGTGCCTTATAATCCCCAACAGAATGGTGTAGCTGAAAGAATGAATAGGACAATCTTAAATATGGTACGATCCATGCTCTTCTTGAAGAATGTAAAGATAATGTTTTGGGCTAATGTTGTTCTATGTGCTGCATATATAAAGAATAGATGTTCATCTAATGCTATAAGAAACAAGACTCCATATGAAATGTGGTATGGACATGTTCCTTCGGTAAAGCATCTCAGGGTCTTTGGTTCCACCTGTTATGCCTTGATACCAAAGGTACATAGAAACAAACTTGGTGCTAGAAGTCATAAGTGTATCTTCCTGGGGTATTCAAACACCTCCAAAGCATACTGCCTCTATGATGAAGAAAATAAAAAGTTTGTTATATCTAGAGATGTAATTTTTCTTGAATCATCCAAATCTGACAATGTTGTTGAGCGGAAACTTGATCGCTTGGATAGATTCGCAAAAATGAAATCATTTCAAGAATTTGAAAATCAGATTCCACATCTTGAAGGGGGGATTCCTATACTAGTTCAACATGTGGAATCTTCTTCTGAAGAACACTCTCCCCCGCATGAAACTCCAACAACAGATGATGCTTTAAGTGATGTGATTGATAGAATTGGAGACTCAATCTTGATTCAGTCCCAACTCAATCAACGGAGCAGCCTAGACCATCTGAGAAAGGTCCCCCAAAGTGGCTGACAAAGACACTTGAAAGTGTTCATCCTGATGAGGTTGGAAAGACAAGAACTAGAAATTCAAACGGGCAAAATGGAGGTGATGTAGATGGATCTGGTTGTGATAAAGGCCTTATTGATTTGGGAAGAGTTGGCCTTTATTTATGGATGGGATTGAGGAAAGAAAAGAGGCTATCGACAATGCTGCTTACCTACGCTTCAGTTTTGGGACCTTCGCTAATCGGTAGTGCTCTTCGCAGAATTTCATTATTTCTCCGGTTGAAGCAGACAAAGATACAGATAAAACGAAAAGGATGGCAATCTCTCAAACGAAAAGCGTAAGCGTTCAGGTGGGCAAGGGCCAGGATAGGGGGTTTAAGGGGGATCCAGGGGAGGTGAAAGGGGGATAAGAGAAAGAATTCACCTGTTGATATGGATGTTTCTTATGATTGTGAATTGAATTTGTCTATAGATTTCGAACCAACTTCCTTCAAAGAAGTTGCTTCTCATGATGAATGGAAAGAAGTGATGCAAAAGGAGTATGATGCCCTGATAAAGAATGGCACTTGGAAGCTGGTTGATCCTCCATTAGGAATCAAACCAATTGGCTACAAGTGGGTCTACAAGAACAATTATAAAGCATATGGCTCACTTGACAAGCACAAAGCCAAGCTTGTTGCAAAAGGTTTTTCATAGAAGGAAGGGGTCGATTATGAGGAGAATTTTTCCCCCATAGCAAAATGGGCTACCATTCGGACACTCTTTGCCCTAGCAGCTCAGAATAGTTGGAAAGTCCATCAAATGGATGTACAAACTGCTTTCTCGAATGGAGATCTAATAGAGAATGTTTTTATGTCCCAACCTGAAGGATTTGTTGTGAAAGGACATGAACATAAAGTATGCAAACTTGTGAAATCCTTGTATGGCCTCAAACAAGCACCACGAGCCTGGTATGAAAAACTAACTGAACATCTTCTGAAACTAAATTTCAAACATTATGATCTTGATGATGCAACTTTATTTGTCAAGAAATTTGGCAAAACAGTTGTATATATTGTGGTATATGTAGATGATCTTTTGATGACATGGAACAATGAAATCTAGATTGCATCCATAAAGAAGGAATTGAAGAAAGCTTTTGAAATGACTGATTTGGGCTATGTTCATTACTATCTTGGTATTGAAGTAACTCAACATTCGAAGTCCATATTCCTTTCCCAAAAGAAGTACATTGGAGATCTGTTGAACAGGTTTGGCATGACAGAATGCAATCCTCTTACTACTCCAATGGAACAAAACTTAAAGCTCACATCCATTGAAGGAAAAGAATTTGAGGATGCAACAAAGTATAGACAGCTTGTAGGAAGTCTCAACTACCTAACTACTGCCAGACTAGACATTTCGTTTGTTTTTTGAATCCTCTCTAGGTTTATGCAAAATCCTTGTGAGGGAAATTGGTCTACTGCAAAAAGAGTTCTAAGGTACTTGAAGGGAACTCAAGACTTTGGAATCAAGTATACATAGGTGGACGACTTCAACTTGATTGGATACTCTGATTTAGACTTCGATGGAGACAAAGAAACTGGGGTATCAACTTCAAGATATGTTATGAGTCTTGGATCAGGAGATGTCTCTTGGAGATCACGCAAACAATCAGTTCCAGCAGATTCCACAACAGAAGCAGAATACATGGCAACAGCTGAAGCAACAAAAGAAATTATGTGGCTCAAGAAAATTTTTGAAGATTTGCAGGTAAAACAAGAACAATCAACTCCACTCATGATTGACAATACCTCTGCAATAAAGTTGGCCAAGAACCAAAAGTTCCATGATCGAGCGAAGCACATCAATACTAAATATCATCTGATTCGACATCATGTTGAGGCCAAAACAATCCATCTCCATCATTGTTCCACAAATGAGCAAATTGCAGACATCTTCACCAAAGCGCTTGGGAGAGAAAAGCTTGAACGATTCAGAATGATGCTTGGAATCACTAACATCCCTTCAGATTAAGGGGGGGAATGTTGACACCTACTCCTTGTGATTGGGTGAATTTATGTAAATATATAAATAAGAAATATGAACAGTCATTGGGAGATGAACTGGACAGTCTCTCCCTCATGTATATAATGAAGACCTACCTGTTGGAATAAAACACACAAATCATTTTTGCCTTATGGAGTTACTGCCTGGCCTAACAAAATCCACAAGAACTAAATAATGGCTGCCCCTATTTCCTTGGATGTTAGACCTATCACAACTCCCCATTTGGACATCGACCACCTTCCCTTGGCTGACAGGGACTTCCAAATTAAGATACATCTACCTAGGGCCACCTCCTTAAAATCCATTGTTTAAGTAGGCATAGATACCTCAACCATGCTGATGATATTGGCTTTTGGGAATCAAATTTTCCAAAATATCAGTTCCCCCAAGGACATATCTTCCTAGAAATTGTTCATATGTGCCATGCACGCTACATCCCTAGCCATAGAGCCATAATATCTCATGACCAAAAAGTGTTGTTTACTATCACATTCAAATCCATCAATGAAATTTTACACTTCCAATTAGGACCAAACCTGAATCCACTCTCAATTAGAGATTTGTTAGACCAATATTCCAGATTAAGTCCCTCTAGACTGGCCCAATTATTCCAAAATTTCATTGTTGAGGAGCAGTACATTACTAAAAATCCCCCCCACATCTTTATGCCATGTTCTTTGAAAGGGGAAAACAAATCATCACCATGATATCATGTGTCCTATGCTGCTTCGCTGATGAATTTGTTGATGAACTTGTCTTGGTTGTCATGTCAATCTATACCCCATGACAATCTCCTGCTATTTTGTAAAGTTATGCTGAGTTCATAGCTAAGAGAATGCATGAACAGTTCACCAGGGTGAACAATGAAAGAGTGTTCAAATAATCATATTTCCTCTACCATATGTTCTTATATTATCAGCTAGACGGATTTCCTTTTCCCCTCTAGAAGCTGGACACCAAAGGCCAACGCAGGTCTATCATTTTTTGGACCCTACTATTCCATAAGTATGACTCACCATATACCTATTCAGATTTTATAGAATCTTTTGTTTATCCAATCATGACTATGCTGAAAGGGAGCCCTCCACCCAGGATAAGTCCAAAGATCAAAAGGGTCCTTCAGTTGTCTAAACAAAGCAAAGTGGGAGATTGGTACCTTTACCAAAACCACACAGAGATAAGGATTTATAGTTGCCATCTTGCACCATATAAACTACCCAAATACCTCCCGATGAGGTTATTTGCTCTAGAGTACTATACACGAATAATGAACTTTGATGAGATAAATTTTGTCTCGGCCAAGAAAATATCACAATTCAAAGTAAAAAACTAGTTAGGCCCCTTCATATGCAATTCTAGAGAGGTAGGGAAGAAGCAGACCAAATTTTGTAGCAAATTAAGTTCCAATAGAGTTTCATGTGGAGGTATGATCCTCAAGAATTCATGACCATATTGAGAAAAAAGGCCAAGTTGGGACCTTATATCCACCACCTCATACCAGAGATAGAAATATATGTAAATCAATCTGATTGAATGGAAAACAGTCTTGTAGACAGAGACAGTAGAAAGGTAGATGTAGAGAATGCCTTATGTGACTTAGAAAGATAATTTGATGACAACTCATTTCTATAGGTACCTGAACAGCAAGAACCGGCCATGAGTACCCTTCCTATCATTCAGAATCCCCAAAATGAAGAAAGAGATCCCAAGAGAAACAAAGAGGGAGCTTCCAGTTCAGGCATGGATACATCTAATGTATAGTGTGAAGCTAGTCATAGCAAAAGGAAAAGGCTCAATCATTTTTATGAACAAGAAGATATAGACGGTTTAGCACAGGTGACCAACACTGATTTTGATAGAAGCAAGGGCACAACCCCATCTGGGGAGACACAGGAACCATCCACATCACAAACTTAGATGTTGGAAAGGTAGCTAAGTGTGGATGTGTCTTCATTCAGTAGGCCTACTGACAAGGACCAAGACATAAAGGACAGATATAAAGAAATCAAAATGAGGAATGAGAAGCTCAAAGCTCAGACATATGCTAAATATCTAAAAATCACTCCCACAAATCAAACAAGGCTAATGTCAGCTTTTGACATCAAGGAGGGAAGGCTTCAAATGTCCTTTATCAAACCTACTACACAGTAGCCCAAGACATCATCAGACTTCAATAGGGTTAACTTTGAAGTATTTTCAAGGTATATTCATCCCATAGACCAAATAGAACTGCATAAATAGGCTGGAGAGATGATATACTCCACCCTTATAGGTAAAGCCATAGCTGCCCATCAGCTAGAAAACTCATTGAATAATATCTCAGCACAGTTTCAGTTGGAGAAAACCTCCTCACATGCCAAGGATACCAGGATTAAGTCTTTGGAAGACTTAGTTATTGAGTTGGGACATGATCCCAAAGATATTAAAGCCACAAAGTAGCTCATAAAGAAGAAAAACGATGATATTGTTGCACTTAAGAAGAAATTAAAAATACCCTAGCTACAACATCCTCAAACACTTGAAGTTTTGGAGATCCAGCACAAGCATGAGGAGTTGATGGACTTAGTCCTATGACTCAATGATCAACTAAGGGAGATCGAGAAAGAATTGGATAACTTGATCCAATTAAAACAAATTGATATTTTCACAACTTTTGCAAACGTCATCCCTACAGTATCTACAGTAGTCGGTTCCACACTGGAAACTTCACTAGCACCTACAGCTCCACCTTCCACATCATTTCCAGTCACAACAGAGTCTATAACAGCAGGTACTTCAGGAGCAGAGGTAGACAAATTAATCAAAGCCATGAATGAAATGTCAATCCAGGCTACATAAATGAATAAACTAAAAGAAAAGGTGGAAAGTTTAGAAACTGACTACAAATTTGCCCAGATTATGCAAAAGGAAGAGACACAAAAGGCTAATAGAATGAGTGAAAGAGTCAAATCTATGGAGAAAGACTAAACATTGGAGAAACCCCTTGGGCAAGCCAAGGAACTGTTATGGGCCAATATCATTGACTCTGTCAATGATATTTGGCCATATATTCAAGTTATTTTTGAGCAGATAGAATTGATAAAGATAGCTACAGAAGCTATCCAAAAATTCAAGGAGGAATTGGGAGACATGCCTGAGGATGCCAATAGACTCATCCATTTCCTTAACAACAAAAATAGGTATGAGCTTCATGAGCTGGATATAGAAGATAGAACCAAAACCATTTTGGAAATAAGAAAGGTCCTTTCCAAGAGAAACATAATGCTAAACTTGGAGGAAAAGTGCCAAAACATGCAGGTAACCATTGATATATTCATGGCTAAATTCCAAATTTTGAGGGAGAAAAGATTTCCCAGTGCATTAGTGATTAATGACAAACTTATGACATAGCAATACTATGATAAGAGACTCAAGTAGTTTGCTAAAGAACAAGCTAGCACTTCAGCAATAAAAGCATTGTCAACAGGAAAAGTTTTGTATAATACATTTGAGAACTTGTTTTTTCTCCAAAATGAGATAAAACACTTGTTCATCACCAAGACCAATTTTTCCAAGTATACTGAGGCTGCTGAGATAAATAGGCGAATGATGAATGTCAAGTTACTTGATGAAGAATGGTGGGAAAAGATAACTGATTTACTGTAAGAAATGTACAAGAAAAAGGTTACTGTACAGTAAAAGAAGAACAACTAGGTAAACAGATGAAAACAGGTTAGCATGCCAAAGTGTATCAGTGTCAAAGAGTATCAGGTGAAGGTTAAAAGTTAAAGAGGATTCCAGTGTAGAAGACCACAACAGTAAGCCATCATAAAGGGGTACAAAACAAACTATATGCCAGCAACACCACAATAAAAGGGACAACATGAAAACAGATCAATAGCTGTCTCTATCTTCTTGCAAGAAGATATTTGTATTTCCTAGATTAAACTCAAGTTAGTTTGAGATATTTTGTAATAAAATTTTGTATAAATACTTCAAAATTCGAAGTATGCAGTGTGGATTCTTAGACATTTCTATAGACTTTTTTGATCAAAATACTATAAAGCTATTGTATCACTGACTGGACCAACAAGTTAGATTAATGAATAAAGACAAGATATTTCACGGGATTGATGTGTAGAGTGAAGTGTAGACAAGTATTTTCTCTTGTTGTTGTTATCTTTCTTAAAGTTTTTTCACAATATTTAATGTATTTAGGTATCTAAATGCTTTAACATGGAATGATACCTCAAAATTTGCTTCATTGCATTCTATTTTAACTATTATGCATTTAAATGTTTTCTACTGATTATCTAAGTTAAGGAATTCTTAATTGCTCCTTAGTTTAGGTTGCCTCCCTGTAATCTATAGCAAAGGATTCTTAATTTCCCTTTATTTCTGATTATCCTCTATTCATCATTTTGATCCCAGTCTGAGAATTCTTAATTGCTCTCTCACCCTGGTTAATACCATTTCACCAATCTGGCCCAAACACCTACACTATGCTCTGCTAGCTTTCCCTTTGGACACTCCCTTTAGTGAGTTAACTCCAGTTTTGCCGCCCTTATGTTGACTACATAGCCCAATGGTCCAAAGACATCATTCTATCCATCTGTTTTAAGTATTCCACCATCCAATCTTCAATACAAATCAAAAACCCCCTGAACCTTCAGAACTAGCCTGAAATTCCAACAAACAAAGCTAAACCATATAGAGAGAGCCCTCTGAGCCATAGGTTGCCTAGAGCCTATTCTTAAAAGTTGGTTTATGGTTATCTTAGTCATTTTCTTTCTTCTGATAACTTCTAGAGAAAATTCTAAGTGATAACATAGTGGTGACCATACTGGGGAATATCGAATCCTCAGTCCTAATAAAGCTTTAAGATAATCCTAAATCTCCATTCTAAGCCTCTTAAAGTCATTTGCTAGAAATTATCTTGAAAAAATCTCACATAAATAATTAAAAATTTTGAAATTCTGGCTTCTAGGAAGACTCATTTTACTAGGGCTAACCCAGATCCAAACCCTACCCAAGTGGTTGATAATCCTAACCTAATTTCAAGAAAATCCAAAAAAGAAGAAAGTTAAGTTAGCCAGATACCATTAGTTAGAGCTAATTCATGTCCTAATAAGTGGTTATTTTTAGAAGAACTTCCCTTTGATGTGCCATTTGATCTTTCATTATTTAGAACAAAATCTGAAAGAGCACTCAGTGAAACTGTTCTAGATCATGAATTCATTGCAGACCTTGAAGTTCAACAGGCCAACAAATCAATTGATGAATACATTCTGAAATCTCCACAATCATCCATTAATACTGCCACAACCCCTGAGCTTTCTGAACAAGTGTCCATTACTTTTTGTTCATCATTGTTCCCTTCAACTTCATCAATAATACCTTCTGAAGTCCATTCTTCACCACCATTTATACCTACACTCCCTAACCAACCCATCATCACTCATTCATCACCTACTAGTCCTGGTTCTTCATCCACTACTGCATCACCTTCGAGTACCTCAACCCCACATCTTAGCCCCTCCCAGCTTACAACCATGGCAAATAGATATTCTCCTCTTATTTTACCTGCCCAACTTGGTGCTATGCCAATAGACTACCAAAGTAAAATTGTTCAGTTTGATGGCACAGGACATTACACTTCACAACATGTCAATAAGATAACATATGGAAGACTGCTTTCAAAACAAAGCAAGGACTCTATGAATGGATGGTTATGCTTTTTGTCTTAAATAATGCTCCAGCTACATTCATGCGAGCCATGAATGATGTATTTAGGCCATTCGTTGATGATTTTGTAATGGTATATCTAGATGATATTCTTGTTCTCAGTAGAACAAGGGATGAACACGTAAAGCATGTAAAGCAGGTTTTAGATGTTTTGAAAAGAGAAAATCTCTATGTAGAACTATCAAAATGTGAATTTGGAAGAAAATCTTTGAATTATTTGGGTTATATTGTAGGGGGTGGTGAATTGAAGATAGATCCCTCTAAGGTCGAAGTCATTGTAAATTGGCTTAAGCACAATACCGCTATAGAAATTAGAAGTTTCTTAGGGGCAACATAATATTGGAGAAAGTTTATTTCTAAATTTTCTTTGATTGCAGCTCCTTTACATGCTTTGACAAGTGTGAAATAGGTGTTTCAGTGGGGAGGCAAATAGCAGAAAGCCTTCAACACATTAAAAGAAAGGATCAGTACAACACCAATACTAGGACTACTAGATCTTCAGAATCCATTTGAGATCAAGACAGATGCAAGTGAATATGCCATGGGGGAAGTGTTAATGCATCACAGAAAGCCTATATGCTTTCGTTTTGAGACATTTACATCAACATTAGTTAACTATCCTACATATGATAAAGAATTGTATGCATTAGTTCAGAGTGTTAAAAAGTGGAAACATTACATAATGTGTAAAGAAATAATAATACACATAGTTCATCAACCACTACAATACTTACACTCACAAACTAAATTGCAATAATCAAGACACTATTGATGGATGGGTTTTCTACAACAATTTCATCTTGTTAACAAATATAAGAAGGGCATACATAATAAGGTTGCAAACATGTTATCAAGACCAATTATAAATGCATCCACAATACTTAAGCATAATTTAGTAATTCAAGAAAGTTACTTTGAACAATATGCTCAAGATACATATTTTAAGGATGTATATGCAACTTTAAGTCATGGAAAGTAGGTAGAAGAATCAAATTATTTCATAAAGGACAAACTCTTATACCATTTGGGAAAGTTATGCATTCCACAAACTGAAAGAGTTAATATAATTCGAGAAGCATATACTTCTCTCATATCACGTCATTTTGGTGTAAGTAAAATAGTTGCACAATTACAAAGATTCTACTATTGGCCATGAATGAATGAGACAGTTTCTAGATATATTAAAGGATGTACTATGTGTGCTACAAGCAAGCCAAGTAATAGAAAATTAGGCCTATATACTCCACTTCCAATTCCTTCTCGTCCTTGGGAAAGTGTGTCCATGGATTTTGTTGGGGGATTGCCAAAGTCTACAAAGGGTCATGATTAATTGTATGTATTTGTGGATAGGTTCAATAAGATGTGTATTTTGACACCATGTAATAAACAGGTCACAACTAAACAAATTGCAAAGTTGTTGTTTCAAAATGTATGGGTTTGTTTTGGGTTACCCACTTCTATTGTATCCAATTGAAATTATAGATTTGTCGGGAAATTTTGGTCAAGTCTATGGGAGTTAATGGACACAAAGTTAAATAAGAGCATGACATTTCATCAGAAAATAGATGGTTAGACAAAAGTGGTCAATAGGATAGTGATACACTTGCTTCAAGGATATTGCAGCAAGTACACCAATCTTTGGGATGAGCATTTGTGTTATGTGCAGCATGCGTACAACCATGCAAAACATTCTTCTACTTAGAGATCTCCTTTTGAGACTTGTTTTGGTTTTATACTAAAGTATCACTTGGATTTTGTCTTTGGTAAAGACATAGTAGTTGATGGACACAATGATGTGGACAAAGCAACCAAGTTCATTGAACAAATCTAGGAAATTCACCAAGCAGTACAGGAACAGTTGGAAAGAAGCCAAACAAAGTATAAGGCGCGACATTGTAGGTTTTAACCCCGTACAGAAATTACCTGCATACGAATTCTAAATCACATGAAAAATAAAAATGCGAGAACATAACACATAAAACACATATACACAGAGATTTCCCACTGGATCCCAAAACCGGGACTACCAGCT
>APFE031250979.1:99296-263954 GCA_000404065.3 Pinus taeda
TATATACGCGACTTGGTACATAGTGAACCTGCGTATAACCTGCCTCTGTACGCGACTTGGTATATAGTGAACCTACGTATATACTCAGCTTTCTTCATTCTTTGTAGTCTGATCATCAATTCTTTGCTACTGATCTGTCGCACTATAATCTGTCATCTTGCCATCAAGGACAACACTTGTATCATAATGCCAACAATCTCCCCCTTTGGAGATTGTTCTAACTTGTCATACTTAGAACTATCATCTGATGCATTTGAGTTGTCCTGCATCCCATGCATTCAGTCACATTTGATATCTCTTCTGTAGATTCATCTAGTTATATGTAAGTGAGATGATCTTCTATGAGAGGGTTTCCATCAAGTACAACACATGCATAATAATGCCAACAATAATATCATTGACAAATATGAGGTGGGTGATAGAAAAATTCCTTACAATGAGAGAGATGTGAAAATCCCCACACCTCTTAACATCAAATAGAAGACAACTTAAGCCATTACCCACCAACAAAAAGAGAAGAGGAGAAATAGGGAAACCCTAGCGCAACCCTCTTTGAGCATAGAAAAAAGGGAAGCTAAACCATTTATGAGGAACACAAAAGAGACAAATTGTGTACAACTCATAAACAAGTTTATGAAATAAAGATTGAAATCCAAGTGAGTGAAAAGAAGCCTGACAAAAATCCAGTTTACTTTGTCACAGGCCTCAGATAAATCAATTTTGACAACTACTCCTTTCATATTTTGAGTATTTATGTTGTGTATACCTTCCCGGGCCACACAAATTTCTTAATGAATTTGCCTCCCCTCCAAGAAGGTGAACTGCTCTAGGGAGATGAATCTAGAAAGAATTGGCCTGAGCCTAGACACAATAATCTTATAAATGGAATTACATAGGGAAATGGGCTGAAAGTTTGAGAAGGAGAGAGGATGGCTCACTTTTGGAATAAGAGCAATGGAATTTGAGCTAAAAGTTAGTTGGATTCTACCCTCATTCCTGGAGTCTTCGATTTCCCCTAAGAGATTAGGGCCTAGAGTATCATAAATCTCAAGACAAAATTCAACACCCCAACCATCCGGCCTAGGACTTTTATCTCTTTAGAAACTATGTGGCATCACTTGGAGCTCCTCCACATATGCCTCTTCCATTATTTCCCTACTTTCTTCTTCTTCCACCGTTCTAGGAAAGTATAGTGTAATTTGTATTACTTCGATGATTGATGTTTCCGGAGGAGCTCTAAAAATATCTTCAAAGTGTCATTTACCTAGGTTTTCCAACCCATCAAAGGATGAGAATTGAGTACCATTTTCATCTTGTAGACTCTAGATGGCGTTCACCATTTCTCAACCTTTAGCAAAGACTGGAAAAATTTCGTGTTTTCATCACCACTTGTTAACCAAATGGCTATGATTTTTAGGTGCAACTCCTCCTCCCTAGCCACAGAATGGTCAATCTTTATTTTTTCAAGGTTTTTGTGGAGCTCACTGGTCTCGTGGGAAGTTAATCTTTCCTCTTCTGAGTTTGAAATAGCTTGAAACTAGTTTCTAACTCCTCTAGCTCCTGGAGATCCAACAATTTATTCCTTTTTGACCATTCCTTTGTCTTTTGTTTGATCAATTTTAGCTTAGCTTCAAATTGGGTCTCTACTGATGCATTTGAGAAGGGAGAATACAAGATCCAGTGGGACTTTACTAGGGTTAAAAAATCATCCTTTAACCAAGCTGAACTCATCTTAAAAGGGTTGGTTGGTTTCTTAGGGGTTGCTTTTATGTTAAAGAAGATGGGGGAGTGATATGATATGCCTCCCTCACGAGTCCATTGTTTGATCATGGGAAGAGAATCCAAAAAACCTTCAACAAGGAGGAATCTATCAATTTTGTTTACAACTTGATCTTCTCCAAAATGGTGGTTCCTCTAGGTAGGATATATTTAAACTTGCTCCACATCTACCAACATACTATGACAAAGCCTACTCTTAAATAGATCCGTAAATGGAATCGACCTAACCCTAGGGCCCCAAGGTTCAAAAGGACCTAGAGAGAAATTCATATACCCACCAATGATAACATTATTTGATCGAAGGAGATATTAGTTGAGAATAATATCCTGGAAGTCTAAGTGGTTTTGGTTGGTCCTTAAATCTTAATCAACCCAAGAGCTTAACCTAGAACCAAAGAAGAGACCTTAATCCCCATAACAAATTCCATGCTCCAGATATTTGAAACCAAAATTTGATGAGGTTTCCAACCCACTGCAAGCTCGTGTTGATCAGCCAAAGGAATCCATGCCTGAGAAATTCCAACCCTTTGGGAGGGTTTCAAGACACAAGGTTATTAGGATACTTTTCCAAGGATTTAATAAAGAAAGATGATATATGGTTCATTTGCATCGACAAGTCTCTTCAAAGCTTGTTTTTTAGGGGGACAACTGATACCCCTGCAATTGAAGGACATCATTTTCATTGAGGCGACCCCATAGAGGTTGGGCTAGTTTTAAGGGCACCTCTAATAGACAAATGTTTTCGAACAACAAGATATGGGTAGGCTTTCTCCTTGGATTTGGAAAGTAATGATTCCCTACCTTGGCTTCGACCTTCCATAGAGGATAGTGAAAGTTGTCCCAAGCCCCAAACAATACCACCCTTTTCATGTACCACTAGTTGAGATGAATATTATATAGGACAACATCATACTCATGGATATTAGATGGGATAAAAGTAGAAGAGGACGACAGAAAGGAAATGACACCCAGAGCATTTGGGGAGAAGGATAGATAGTCAAAATCGGAAAGGTAGAGGAAATATGAGAAGGGTTGCAAGAAATGGCCACATAGGAAGCCTCAGATACCATAGGAACTAACGACTGAGATTGAGAAGAAGAAAAAAATAACATCATTGATAATAGGATTTGAGAAGGAAGGGGGGAGGAGATGACAAGGTACCTTCGCAACCTAAAGCCATGTGAACTGAAGGCTGGGCATCTGTCCTAGAACCCACTATTACCCGTTGAGCTACTTAATCATCTTCGTTGTGACTATTAGGGCCTTCATTTTTCAGGAATTAAGAAGTTTTTGTGATAAGCCAGAATGTTGATGAAAAGTGGCGAAGATAGCCGTTGGAAAGCTGCGGGAGAGACAATTTGGAAAGAGGAAGGAACTCATTGAAGATTGGCAGTTATAGAGGAATAGTGGGAAGGAGTAGACAAAACCGAGTAGGAAAACAATAATGATATTCGAGGAATAGAAACATCCAAGAAAGGAAGAAGGTAGAGGGCCCGAGAAAGAACTGGTAGTCCAAGTTGGCGCACAAAGATAAGGAAGGATGAGTGAAGAGGCCGATAGAGGAGAACATTGAAAGAGGTTGCAGAGCTAGGAAAGCCACTTGGTATATGTTATCTCATATGCTTTTGTACTAACCTGTCTTGAGAGTATGTATGTTGGAAAATAGGCCTTTGAGCTTGATGTAATGATATTGCAACATAGACTAATGATGAAGACCGCTTATTGGAACCATTGTGTATCAGTTGAATGTTAAGTTGGTTCTTTGATTTTTATTATTATATATATATGTGTGTACTTAAGTAGTATTTCCTTTATAAACATGCATGACTTGTTGCGATCAAGCTTTTGTGTGGAATGATCCAATTATTTGATTCCTGGTTCTCTGATGTGATCCCTCCCGATACTGGATTCTGATCCCCATCTAACTAACGTTGCGATACACCTCGGGTGAGTCTCCTTGCCCATTTTGGGTAAGGTGAAAATGTCGATGTTGTGCTAGACTACAACAGAGCTTTGTTGGCCCTTGTGCCCAAACCTAGGGTCTCAACCCTATTGTTATTTTTGTGCCAACATATGGTTCTATTGTCGGGACCTGAAATTTTAAAAAGGGGTTTGGAATATGGTATCGAGGATCTTTAAGAAATATCTGCAAAAGTGGTGGCACAAGCAAGTGGACCTGTTTGTTTCTTAACAAGCTCAAATTCGTCTATGAAGTATAGGGATGTTGAAGGAAGAGATCATGTACTTAGAACCAGCGAGTGATCAATACAAGATCTTCTGGTGTAAGTTTCCAGAAGAACTTTACAACTGGTTGTAGAGACTGCAAGTAAAAGGAAACACCAGTGGAAAAAACCCATCTTGTCACGCATGGACTTAAGCATATCTTATCGACCCACACCACCTTGACACATATCTGGAGCGAGCTGGAGATTTTTAGGTACAAACCATACTAGAGGGATACATTACTGAGTTCACAACAAAGAGTCATCAATATTTTTCTGAAGTTGATGCTGTGTTCAAATCGGGATTGCGAGGGAAGCTACTGAAGGAGGTCACTCTGTGGATTAAGGTTCTAATGGTGGAAGAAGGGTTGTTGGTGTTCCAGAACCCAAGCATCGCAACTTAAACACCTAGTTCTGGGGAAAGGACCTAAAGGAAGGGATGCTACTGAGCGGGGAACTATGAGAATACCACGAGAATAGGCATAGATGAATTTTGAAAGGATAGGGATTTGAGGGCACAAAGGAGAGCAGAGATAGTGTTAGGTAAAATTGACTCGATTTTTGAGTCAAAGTTGACCAATTTAAACAATGATGGTTTTGGAGCATGTGGTATTGTGTACCCATGGTATTTCTGCCCACGATATTACACATAATGGAGCCCACAAAAGGTTGAGAAGACTTCATTGTAATGTAGGCCAAGGAGGTGAGTGGTGAAGGCTCACTTGGTTGGGTTGGACAGGGTCTTGGCCAATGCTAATGCAATTTCATTAGAGTGGGCTTTCCCCAGATTTGGGGTTTTTCTCGGTTAAATATTGTGTATATTGTTTATGTGTATTGTTGTTGGTTATAATATCTCATGGTAAATCTAGGTAAAATCATTTTTCTCTTTTGTAAATTATAACAATTGGTATCAGAGCCAAGAGTTGGGTTTAGAGGGATGCTTCTGTTCCCAAAGGTTATTTGGTCTGGCGGATGGGGAATATCAATGTGGGTCCCTAAATGATATACATGACAAGGGATGTGGCATTGCAATCTAAAGTTATAAAGTGATATTGGATACACTCAAAAAATGTGCCCATGGGTGTTGGGCGTTGGAAGAAAAGCATTTTGTAGCAGTTTCCATGATATTTTTCATTACCATTAGGTGATCTGGGTGGCTTTCAAGTGAATTTGAGGGGATTCAAGAGAACCGAGGGTAGCCTTGGTGTTCGAGCCGATTATTAGCGATATGACATCGACCAGACTATGATCCCTTGTGGCGCGCTCCCTAAGTCCTAGGTGCGGGAGCTCAAGATCGTAAGTTTGAGGATTTAAGTCACCCTTGTGAATGTTTTAGTGCCATATATTTGATCTATAATAGAGAAGATGGATAGAATGCTTAAAAATTCCCCCGAGGATCATGATGATTAATGGGCTAGCGTTTCTGTAGAGGTGTAAGAAGGGAATGAGAAAATTCGATTTATGTTAGAATATGCCAATATTGAAGTCAGATTTAATGACGACTTGGTGTTTTGTTGATTAAATCAAAGAGAAATGAGGGCATCTAATTCAATTGGATGCAAATAAGGCCAAGATGAAAGGCGGTGTTGGTGACTACTCATGGTCAAACACAAAGTTATAAAATGAGAGATATATGAAGTGTGAGGAAGAGAAACACCCAATGTCCAAGTTTGAACTATTGGAAGGAGATTAGTTGGTCGTTCCTATCATTGGAACTTTGTCGAATCACAATTTTGTGTGACGTATCATATGCTTATGTTTACTGTGCAAAAGAAGCAATACAACAAAACTTGTATCAGTGAAGATGATACTGCAGAAAAGAGGACCATAACAACTATACGAAGGGCTAGGATCCATGGAACCTGTGCGCAAAACATTGAAGTGAAAGCGGGCCTAAGATAGATGGATGCCACTGGTGGTTTATGGACTCCGTTAATTACACGCGTGAGGTGGATTGACATTTGGAATATGTGTTACAAGGGTGTAGCCACAATGACATATATTTTGAAAACATTAAAATGATACTAGCAAGTTACATGTTGCAACGTCTTGCAGAAGATCCATCCAGGCATTCCCCGGAATTAAAAAGTGATTGTGCAAAGAAAACTAGAACTGTGTGGACAAATAATTTGTTGATGGCACCTGCAATGGAGAAGGGTTATATTTATCTTCAATGAGTCAAACTTGAGAATTCTAAGTTGGATTTGACCTTTTTTGTTTAAATTGGGACCATAAGTGTTTATCCGGTTGACGGTCTATTATGAAATTCCTTCAAGGGTTTGGGTTGAGGTTGTGACTATGGGTATGTAAAACATGGTAGATGATAATTCTATAGTTATGTTTGATGGAAATTCAAGGTGTTTGATAGAAGTTTTCAAAGATTTCGCTTCTGTGGCTAAGAAGTAAGGGGTTATGGAGATAGGATGAGCACGGGTCTTAGAAGGCGAGAGGATATGTCAGGACAAACACAACAAAAGAATATTAATTATTATAATGGAGTTAATTATTGCATGTAAATGGTCATACCGTTGTAAGACTCGGTAAGGCATGCATAACCCTAGGTAATCACTAGTATAGTTTAGGTTATACATAGGTAATAGGGGGGATGTCGGGTTAACATATGCCTTGGTATAAAATTTGAGGACGGTAATGGCTAGAGTGAGCGGGGTTGTCTCACTTAGCAGTTTTGGTTGGATTTAGTCAAGGAACCCCAAGTCAAGGTTAAAGGGGGAATTGTTAGGTTAAATTGACTCGAGTTTAGAGTCAAGGTTGACCAGGTTAAAAAATGATGGTTTTGGAGCACATGGTATTGTGTACCCATGATATTTATGCCCATGGTATTGCATGTAATGGAGCCCATAAACGACTGGGAATGCTTCATTGTAATGTAGGCCAAGGAGGTGAGTGGTGAAGGCTCACTTGGTCGGGTTGGCCAAGGTTTTGGCCAATGCTAATGAAATTTCATTAGGATGTTTTTTATTGGTTAATTATTGCGTGTATTGTTTTTGGTTATAATATCTCATGGTAAATCTAAGTAAAATAATTTTTTTCTTCTATAAATTCTAACAGATAGTTGAGAAATGACAAGAGAGGGCTATATAGGCGACATAAGAGTTTACACTAAGAAGGAACGATGTTAAGAGATCCAAAAGAGGAAGAAAGTGTGGAAGAAGGTCTAGTGGGAAGAGTAGAGACAACCACAACAACTGTCGGTTCGGAAGGTGTCAGGGACCCACCTTCGCAAGTAGAAATGGAAATGTTGGATGGAATGGGCCACCTAGGCTTAGAGGAAGGACTAGATGATGACATGAACTTTTCTATAAGGAGACTATTTGTTGAAGATGATGTGTTCAAAGGAATCAATGATATTCCTCCATGAAGCTCAGCTAGTATCTCCCCCAACCTTCCCCTGGTACTCTATCATAATCCTGATAAATTCCCATCTAATTTAATTAAAACTATAAGAGTTCATAGTGTGCATGTTAATTACAAAACTAGTGCTAGCAACAGTGGAACTAGTAATAGTGGTACAAATCTACAAGGATCATTACAGCCTGGGTTACGAGGAATGTACTCCTCTCACAAGTTTAGTCAAATATGGCAAGATCAATCACCAGGTATCCCGAGTTCTCTGGTAAAGGGAACAATGATGTCGAGCAACATTGGTATTTGTGCGAAGACATTCGGAGGGCTTGCCAGACACCAAATGATGTAAAATTAATTGAATTCCAAACCACTTTCAGAGAAAGAGCCTTGATATGGTTCATAAAGTGGTTAGAGCTACACCAGAATCCAACTGCAGGTGATGTTAAGAGGGAATTTGTGCAAGCATTTAAGCTTCCTCCGACCAATCAGCAAGGGTTGTCAGAACTATGGGAAATTAAACAATGGGAAGGATAGATCGCATGGGAGTTGATGCAGAGATTTAAGGATGCAATTGGAAAATTAAGTTACCTGATAGATCCAAATCATCAACGAGACTGGTTTATCAAAGCAATATTGCCTCTCACCCATATGCCATTTACACAACAAAAAATTGATACATTGCACGATGATTTGGAGCAAGAAATCTGGATTGAAGCTATGACAATATACCAACATGAATATCGAGGGGGGGGGGGGGGGGGGGGGAGAAACACCTCACGATTCGTCCATTTTAGGTCTACAACATCAAATTGCGAACCTGATAGAGAAATTGAAGGATCGAAAACCAACATGGTCGATGCGACTGAATGTTTGGTGTATAAGATGTTTAGTGGAAGGTTATGTTGATATGGAATGCCCAAGGTTGCGGGGCCCAAATACTACATCTACACCAGTAGGACCACTTGGATATACACTTACTACAGGAGTTGCACAGATAGGGTCGAAAGGATTATACATAGGGTGCAACCAATTTCAGGGATTCCCGAATTAGCAGAGTTCAGCGCAACCAGAGTAATGTTAGATGTCCAGAGGATATGGGAATCCCCTCGTCTTTGTTCGATATTGCAAAATACTTCAACATTCCAAACAACACCTACTATGAATTCTGTGCTTCAACAACTCACCATACTGATCAGTGTAGGGCACTGGATGCTCTAGATGACTGGTTAGACTGATCAGCTTTTCGAATCAATGAGACTCCTCAAGGATGAGGAGGAGGAGGAACAAGGGGAGGTAGGACAAGAGGTAGAGGCCCAATTCATTGTTATAACTATGATCAATAAGGGCATGTTGTGTGAGACTTCCCACTACCAAGAAGACCATGGTGCTACCAATTTAGGGTCAACACACATGCAACAAAGGACTACCTAGAGTTAATTGCAAGATGGGAAGAGTGCAACTGCCAGAGGGGAGGAAATTTGATTAATGCAGAGCTAAGGTTTCCAGAGACAACCTCCCTCTCAAATATCAACATAGTCACACATGGAGGCGAAAAGATTGGATCTGACATAGGAGCCATGAAACATCCCAATATCATAAGACTGGCCTCCCCAAAGCACTCATATGACCCTAAACAACATAAGCAGTATTACAAGGAAGCCACTTAGGTTTTCAATAAATTGATAGTAGGTGGAGGGTGATAGGGGGAGCAACCAGGATCCCTTAAATCTAAGAGCCAAAACCTACTACAATCCAACACCTGACCCATAGAAGAATGGTTCATATTATTTCTGCAAATCGTGAACGACGATCATATGTTGAGACAGTTGTAGAAAAGTCCGAAAGATGCTATCCAAAATGGGTTGGCTAAGGGAGAATTCATCTCTTCCAACCTTCCTAAAAGAAACTCTAGGAGGGTGCGGAGGAACAAGAAGAGAATGGGAAGGGAGTTCGGAATTAATGCTCAGATTGTAAGTTTCTAGATTAAGGAAACCATGTTGGATGTAGGTTCAGATGTCAACATTTTGGCAACAAAAACATGAGAAGCCCTGGGAATACCTAAGCTAACGTTTTCAGAATTTGAATTACATATCCAAAATCAATATTATATCCTCTTGGTTGGACGAATGGAAGATGCGAAGGTTGATATAGTGGGGGTGAAGACCTATGCAGACTTTGAAGTGATAGACATCATGGGGGACAAGTACCCCTACTTGACGTTGCTTGGGATAGATTGGGTTTTTTAGAAATACACCATAATTGATTTAAAGAAGGAAATATTGAATTTTGAAGTAGAAGGGGTTAGATTAATACAATCTCTAAACCCCTATCAAGGACCAAGATTCAGAGAACCAACAGATGACAGGGAAGAACCAGTATTGTTGGATCAACTATATAAACTAACAATAGGAAGAATGGAGGATTACATCAACCCAATGGTAGAAGAGTGCATCAGCTGGTGGATCATTCAGAGTTCAAAGGTCGGCTTGGAAGTTGCTTGGGATGATTGGAAATAGGGTGGATACGAAATCAACATTAGATGTTGTGCCACAATTCGTCGGATCAACTAGATTGGCACTGAGGTACGAGACTTCCCTATTTTCAATGGTATAGATTCAGTCAATTATTTTATCAATAGATTTGATGCAACTATTCTTGAAGAACAAAAATTACCTCCACTAAATATCACATTACAAGCAACGCCGACAAGGTGGTGGGGAGTTCACCGTAACTACCTTCGAGAATGTGAGAAGATCAAAATAGCAATGGAAGTAATATTCCGACAAGTAGGGGAGTACCCTCAAGATTTTGTGAAGTACAGGGGGAATCTGACCCTCGACAACATTTAAAAAAATGTAAGGATAGATGGAACATGGAAGTAGTTCTAAAGGAGTTGTGGGTGCATGGTTTTATATACACCTCGAGGACCTTTCCAAAAGCATTGTATATGCAAGAATAAATAAGGAGACAAACTAGAGATTGGGATCACTTGACTAGTTAGTTTGTTAGCATATTTTCCTTCTCAGATAGTGACAAAAGGCTATCTGAGGCATTGCATGCTATCAAGCGAATCTTGCTTACAATGGGTCAACTAATGGAGAGGTGCATAGATAAAAAATCTCTAGAGCATATATATGAGTCTAAATATCATGAAGTTGTAGCTTGGGGGAAAGTGGATAGAGAACCAGATGAAGATGATCTAGAGGAATTACAACATTTGTCATTCAACGAAACTGAAGGGGAACGAGACATCAATGATGGACCTGTGATCGATGCTCAACACCTACTCCCCTTGAAGTAGCAAATACATAACATCGAGACTGATGATAAGCTGAAGCTAGCCTTGAATGGAGATTATTGGGATGAACAAACTACAAAGGATATCTTCGATCTCATGAGAGAATACGAAGATTTGTTCCCCTTATCTGTTGCAGAACTGAAGGGGATTAAGGGGGAGTTAGGGAAGACGAAGATCATGCTCAAACCAAATGCAAAGCCAGTAAAGCATCAACCATACCAACTGAAACCAAAGGTTAAGGAGAAATGGAAAAAGAGATAGATAAGATGTTAGTGACATGGCTTATATTCCCGATTGATGAAGCAGAGTGGATACGTCTGATCATGATATAGAATAAGAATGATGCTACAGAGATAAGGGTCTATGTGGACTACTGGTAGTTTGAACAACGCCTGTGTTCATGATCCTTTTTCTACTTCATTCAGTGTGTTAGTTTTAGTCTTTCCAGCCTTCCTCCAGTGATCAAATGTGCTCTTACAAAGTGTTCTCAGAGTGTCAAGGTCAAATTTTGTCATTTCAGTGAGTCTTCAAGCAAAATTTGGTCACCAGGCATTAGGTCTAGGGTTTGCTCTCACTATTTTCAAAGTTGCCCAAATGCCAATCTATGTCACTATTCAGCTGAGCCTATCATCATTCAGAGGGTTTTCATCATCATGTCAAGTTCCATAGGGTCATTTTACAGCTTATCCATGCTTCAGTTGTGCCTAGGCAAGGTTCATTTCCTTCTCCTAGGGTTTTGAAGGCAATTTCTCTTGGGCGGTCAAATCAATGGAAAAACTTGTTTCCTGATGTTCATACACCTTCCCCTATCCTTAATGTACCTTATCAAGCACTTCCCAACACTCAGATCCCCAAAAATCCTCATTTTTGCACAAACCCTAGTTTCTTGCTACAACCTGGCAATTTTCTAGGTTGGGCCTGTGTTTTGCCCTTTTGGACCCCTTCCCTTCAATCAATCTCTGAGATTCCACTTTCCCCTGCTTCCTACATCCCTCCCTACTCCCAAAAATTTCCTCAAGAATTTAGAAGCCCCTTATCCCCTTCATTTCGCTTCATTTCGACCAAAACCCTTGTTCCACACATCGGGATAAGTTTCACTAAAATGATGTTTCTGAGCAATAAAAGATGGATTTTTGAAAACTGAGAGAGGTTTTCATCCACAACATTCCAAGGAAGAAAAACCTCCTTCACTTTTTGCACAAGTGTCATGTTTTTAAAGAAATGTCAAAAATACCAGCGAGAACGAAGGTGCTCCAAGGACGGTTGGCCAAAGCACAAAAACGAAGGAAAACGCCCGATCCACTCCAAATTTTGGCCAAAGCCTCTTTGAATGAGCATGGTACTTGATTGGGGACTCCCAGCCCAAATTTCAAGAAATTTGGAGAAAATTTTGTCATTTGTGAACTTTTTGTGCCAAACACAGGTTTTTCCCATTAACGGGTCTCACCCCCCGTGAGACCCTTCATCATGGAAACTCCATTTGACAAAAACTCAGTATTTCCAGATTTTTCATGCAAAGTTACATATTCTCATGGATGGACTTGAGATTTTGTGAAGTTTTGGGCCTCCAAAAAGTCAAAAAACATGCAAAATTTGACTTTCTGCCACTTTTTTGAACTGCAGAAAGCTGTCTTTGGAGAATTGATTTTTGACAGGGCAAATGAACTCCAAATTCAAAAATTCCAGTTGGGTTGGAAAGTAGACTCATAGACCTTTCCAACAAGCCCACTTTTGCTCAATTTGGACACCTGCAAGTGCCCCAAAAATGGCTCCAAAGGGGCGCAACCCGTCATGCAAGGGGGCACGACCCGTCAGGCAGAATTGCCCAAAAATGCACTGTACAGCTCAAAAAACGCAGATTTGACTCAGTTTGACTTTTTGAGGTGAATGATGATTCTCTTTGATGTAATTATGGTACTTTTTAGATACTTTTACCCTTATGTAACTCTTCTAGAAGATTCATTCATGAAAAGGGTAAAAATTAAATGAATGAATTGGTTTCCAAGTTTATAGAGGCAAGTTGTTTTGACTGCCTAGTTTGTAGTGCTTAGTTTAGAAATGGTTGAAACAGCTCCTAGAATAGTGAGCTCGACCCATGGAGGCAGGGAAAGAGGTTAGATCATCTATATTATGTACTTTCTTACTCATTTTCATGGTTGGACTCTTGAGGGAGAAGCTATCATTGTATTATTTCATTGTATCTCTGCAATTTTTAGCTAAGGAAGACCAGGGTTTTGCAGTCCTTTTTGGGATTCTTGTGATTACATGTATTGATGGTGTGTTTCTCTATGTACCTATAAGTGTGTTATGTGAATCATTTCCTTTATTTTCCTTCTGTACACTAAGCAAACGAAGTGGTAAAGTAAGAATTCATGACTGTCATGCTCTTCTTTTAAGTTTGTTTAATTTCAATGTTTTCTACTGTTTAAGGAGAATTCAAAGTTATTGTTTGCTCTCCTTAACTCCTCACTTGTCATTCCTAATCATCCACCTCAATCAAAGGCATCAATACTGTCTCCTACCTCGCCCCAAAGAACCCCCTGCAAAAACTGTGTCCAATCCCCGCACCCAAAATTGCCATCTCCTCAATTTGCCACCAAAAACCCTAAAAACCCCAAATCAACCCTTTTGATCAGTTTACTAGCCTAAAATCAGTGTTACCCTATTGGTCATCTCATCCATTGAAATTTTTACTGAGATTGACCAAAGAGAGCCTTCTCCTACCCCGTAGGGCTAGCTACGAGGCTAAATGGTTTGATGTTGCCTTGAGGTTTGCCTTTTTCAGCCTGAGGTGAAATTTCAAGCGCTAACACACCTACAACCATTTTTTTTATATCTCATGATTCGTGCATCAAAACGATATGATTTTTGCATCATAGAAGCATTAATATAGTTGAAATCTACTTTCACAATTTCAACAAAATCTGATTTGTAGTTTTTGGGAAAATGGTTAATGAAGGTTGTTGTCATTTATATCATATTTTGTTGCAACTTCATTGTTATGCCTTCATCAAGGTTGCTAAAATTGAATATTCATTAAGTGAGGAAAAATTCATTTGTTCTATGAGCTGAGATGGACAATTTTTTTTGCTTGGTTAACACATAGGTTTTGTCTTTGGGTTGCATGAGGACATGCAACATATTCAGTTTTTGTTGCATGAGGACATGCAATATATTCGGTGTGGGGGTGTGTTGGGCCGTGAATACGACCTTGTAACACTTATTTCATCCATTTTTACTCTTCTCTATTATATCATTTGTTATAATTTATCATTTAAATCCATTTTATAAATGATTTATGCTCTTATGGATGAATATTATTTATCTTCCTTTATTTCTAATAAATTGATGATTATGCATGATTTTATCCATGATAGTTTTAATAAGTTGGTTATAACATTATTCACCATTTTTAGCCTCCAAGATAATTTACAGATTGAAGATTTGATCATTAAAAGTGCCAACTCAGAAATGCGCTGGAATAAGAAGTGACGGTTTTGCGGTTGCGATTCTGATCAAATGAAGACGAATTTGGAAAATCCAAAACATGGGTTTTGTCTAGAAAAAACCCAATTAACTTTTTTAAAGAACGGTTTGCCCAAATTCGGCTTGTACTGAGAAAACGCAGGGTTCTTTGAGCACAATTTTCTCAGATTTACTGTTGCGACCGTCCTCCAAATCTTAGCTGCAAAGCCAAATTCATCTTGCTCTTGTTGGGAGATGAATGGAAATATATCTTCTTGTTGATCAATTGGTTGGAAACAATCCAATTTTGTAATACAAATCATGTTGTACTTATCTTTATTGTAACTTCTCTTTGATCTCTCTATTTAACTGAAAACAGAGATCAGAGATGGGGATGACTTCAGGAGGACTTTGGGGACGATTAATTTAGAGAGAGATGATGAATTTAAAGATGGAGAATTGAGGATTCAAAGTTGGAAATTCAAGAATGATGATGGGATAGGATAGAATAGAGATTGTTGCATGTTGTAATTCTCAAAGCTTTTGTTGTAATAATGATTTCACAATTTGATGATTAATATATGATTTGGGAGTTGTTGCTCATTCTTCTCACCTGAAGTATCCCAGCAGCATCCACTGGCGGCTAAGGGCCCAACCACTGGTGGATTACGTTGTTGTTGTGTATTATATCTTTCCAATTTCCATCGTGTGATTGCTTGATTTAATTCCTATTTCTTTGAATCGTATTGCCTTAGAGTTTCATGTTTTTGCAGCGAGTTGTTATAATATTTTATGAAATTGTTTTATTGCACAAGCTGAGATTGAATCGTGTGGTTGTTCTTTTCCATCATAACAGAGATTATTATTCTTCTCAATGTATATTGTTATGTTGTTCATTTCAAATGTAAAGATTCGCCATTCATTTTAGACTTTGATATTCATTATGGATTGTTGGTTATTTGATTTCTTTAATTACAATTTGCTGTCCATTTCCCTTGTTGTTCATTTCTGTTGATTAATTGCAATAGTTGGCTTTTAAAGAGTTTTCCTAGTTTAATTTCAATAGCAGCTTCAGTTCAATTTCGATTTCCTTTTAATTGCTTTAAAGCAGGGCTGTCAACTGTAGAGAACATTAGTTATTGCTTCCTCGTTCCTAGATTGATTGTCTTGTTCCAGTTTGATTTTAATTGCATCAATTTCTAGAGGAATGAGTTATTGCTACTGTATCCTCGATTGATGGTTGTTTAAGTGAATGATTTAGTTTAGAACATTTCAATTTATTGTTGTTCCAATTAGATTTTGTTTCCAGCTTTCATTTACTTTTGGATTTTAAGCACTATACTGCAAAACATTACTCTTGAGTAAATAGCAGCCTCAGACTAAGTACACTCTTGAAATAAAAAGTCGTCCCTGGGTTGACAATTAATGTGAGGTAATTAGGAGTTACAAAGACACCTTTTTATCGCTCCACAATAAGCATGATGTATGTGTTTTAATCCAATTAACTTTGTAGTTCAGCAACCTTTCTTCTACCTACCCATTTCTTACCTCTAACATATTTTGTTCATTTCTTTGGGTGCATTTAGGTTAGCAAACCCTTATTCATCTATTTTTCTTTTGAAAAATAATCTATCTAATTCTAACCTTATATCATCCAAGGGCTCACATTAAGTTTATGAACTACTTTTATTTTCTCTACCTAACTATGATATGCTTTGGTCAAATTTTATTCTCTAACTTATAAAAATAAAATTCAAAACATGAAATAACGAAGATTAAACAGTTTGATTACCATGGATTGTGGTATGAATAAAAAGTTGCACACAATCGTTATTATGCATAAAGTAAAGTAGTGGCATTTATACTTGCACACTTTCATGGTATTTTTGCTTTTTGGAGCTCATATATTTTCATTTTCTTTTTTGACATTCTCTTATTCTTTTTTTCCTTTGATTTTTCTTTTAGGACATACCCTCTTTACATTTTTTAATTTTTTGTAATATGGAAAACGTTTTTAGAAAGCAAAGGTATGTAATATATTACAAGGCTTAACCTTAGTCATTCAAAATTATGACTCCTATTGGTATAGGAACCTAACAGGTGGGAAGACACATGAACTGAGATACTTGAAATTTTTAATTTGATTGTTTTGACATTTTGGTTAAGGGAACAAACATTTTGACCTTCTCCATCTCTTTTTCAAGACTAAATGCAAGGGGATTCCTATCAGTTGTAACCATGTTAGCAGGCTATTTTTCTTTATCACATACTGGTTTGGAGTGTAAGGGAAACTATTAAATTTTAGAAACTTTGGGCTTGTGGAGAATAGAATTTGAAGAGTCTTTCTTTTTTAGTGAGGCTTAGTCTAGTGGCTTATTTCCTTTCTCTTCTGATTTGGGAGGATTGGCGGGAGGGTACTCCTCATTTTGATCCTTCATTCTAGATATTTTCCTAGAATATCTAAGATCATATTTCCTGTGTAGCAGGTTTTGCATGAAGTCATAAAATTGTCTACAATAGTTTTCGATCTCACCATCATCTAGTGGGGCCTCCCAATCATCCCCTTCTACTTCATTAACCTCTATTTCATTTTCTCCCTCTGAAAGAGAAGAAAACAGATTTTCTTGGACTTTTATTGTTTCTTTGGCATTTTCCTTTAGATCATCTTCCAAATACAATGGAGGTTGAATGTGATATTATTGCTCTCTCCTCTCCCTTTGCAAGAGCTGCAAAGGATGTATCCTATACCAAGGATTGAACATTTAGTTAGTAGATGGTTAGATAGTTTTCTTATCAGCTTGTTCATTTCCTCGAGTTTCTAATCTTGAGCTTCCTTTCCCTGGTTTGAGGAACTAGCCTCCTCTTTTCCCCTTCTCCTATATCTATGATCAATTCTCCCTCTCCACTTCCCAGTATACTTGAAATTCGCTTCAACTTCTAAAGCATCTATTTGAATATTGTCGAAGGAACTAGACTTCCTTTCTCTAAGAGTGAAACTAAATTTTGGTTCAAAGGCCCCAACAAAAACCACTTTATCAATAGCCTTTGGAGGTTTATTTTAGCAGGGAGACTATTGTACAATTTGTTAAACCTTTTTATGAATTTTGACACATCTTCATTATGTTTTTTCTTCATAGCATTGAATTCATTCAGGATATACCCATGGTCCCTTTTCTCTCCCCATTTTTTCATGAAAGAATTCTCCATCTCCTCCTAGGTAGTGATTGAAGCATTTCATAGGGTTTTAAACTATTTCATGGCTTCCCTGTCAAGATACTAGACAAAAAGTCTTAACACCACATCTAGGTGTTCTACATTGAAATTTTCTGCAAATGCACAAAACATCTCTACATGCCTTTGTGTTGAAATGTCATCTTCCCCGTTGAATCTTGGCAAGAGCTTGAGATAGTCTTATGACATACCATTCAAGGGTTATGGCAAGTCCAATGAGGCATATTTGTTTAAGACAAAGCATGGGAGACCCATATTGAGCAAGGTGGGTGGTAGAAGATTTATTATAGGTCCTTACTGAGGGGGTATTTGAGTTGCAACTGACTGGATCTAGTTTGGGAAGTTATTCACACTCTGTGTGGGATTGTTTATAAGGATGTCTTTAACTTCTTCAATTTTAAGGGAGGGATGAAATGAGAAAGAGGGTTAACTAAAAAAATATTCTTCATTTTTTACTATAGACAGAAATGAGCCAAACAATGTACAATGTTCTTGAGGATATTCCAAGACTTTGGAGGTATACTCGGGGTAGTTTATCACTACTTTTTGAGAGCTAGTTGATGATATTTCTAGAAAATATCTTGTGTAATATGAAGTAACAGAGATCCTCTCTTTCCAAATCCTCTAGGAAATGATTTTCTTAGGATTGAATATGGGAGGATTTTATTCTTGGCTTGTGCCAGAGCGATTATCAGGTCTCCAAAAAAACAGGGAGCTCAAAATAAGATTCAAACAGTGGAGTTGCAAAGGTGGGAGATCTTCAACCCGCACTTCCCTTACTCACCTAACAGAGGGAATGTAAAAATTTCTGTACCCAGGGGAAAATTTTCTGATTCATTCCCTAGAAATAATGCCAGAAGATGTTGTAGCTCCTAAAGACAACCCCCAGGTTGAGGAAAGGGTCAATTGTTAGGACATCTTAGAGGAGTGCTTTAAGGATTTGTTGAGAATTGTGTTGCACTCCGTATTCAATATAATTGGAATAATATTTATTCAAAACTTGGTTCAATCACCCTTCACTAAGGTAGAATTAAACATATATATACCTATGTATGTGTGCGTGTAGGAAAATCTCGCTCATCCCAAGGATAAATGTCCTAATATGGTGGTCGACACGTAGTAAAATGTAGTTTAATATTTGTCATTGTAGTAAAAAAAAATGGAGAGAGGGAAAATAAGGAAGGGAATTCAATGTAGAGGGTTGGATAACACATAATCCTAAGCAACGAATCCTAGAAGAAATATGGAAGACTTACGATATGAAGGTGCAGAAATTGTGGAGTGCATTTAAGGTTTCTAGCTCTATATTTTCATGGGTACATTCTATCACAAAACAACATTGGTAAAATTATGATCTCATAGGTACTATTGGCTACAATAAAACATTGGTAAATTTATAATTACACAATTATTGTTGCTACCATATAACATAATTAAATCCATAATTTGAGAGTGAAACCAACAACTTCTTTACACAATTTCAAAGGAAGATAAACATACAAGAAATGAAAAATAAAGGGGAACACATACTACACATTACTCCACTTGGAATCACTAGATTTGCTTCATTAATCTTTGAAAATGGAGTCCATATCATAGGTCCAACACATTTGGAATTTTTATAATCATTAACACCTCATGAACAAGCCATTGAACCAAGAGTTGGAACCTCTTTCTATATACAGAAGTCAAAATACCTATAAGGAAAGGTTTTGGACCTCTGGGAACAGAATTTTGGAACCTGTCAAATGAGTTTCTTCCCCCTATTTATGGGAAGAGGGGGAGCGTTGAATCAATAGTTAAAAAACATATTCCAATGTTACAGTTGTCTGATCAAATATATATCTTGGCGTGCACATATTCAAATGATTACATAATAGATTGATTCCTTCTTTAAAATGCAGAAATTAAAAAATAACAAAACTTGGGAAAACTGAATGATGGCTATAGAAAAAAAGCTCCATGTCAATTCCTATGATCACCTCTAATTAGGCCATGTATCTACCACGATGTTCGTTCATGGTTACTGACAAATATTCCTGTCTCTTTCTCACCATAACTGTTTAATATCCCCTCTTGGAACTAGCCATGATTAGGTGTAGTAGTGTTGAAGATGCCCCATGATAGTTGTCGACCCATCCACCTGCATACACACTACACTATACTATCGTAACCCAATGCATCTCATAACTCTTATAAGATATCATTACGAAAACCCAAAACTCTGGTTTCCCTTGGCTCCTCTTTCTTAAGCTCCTTTATCACTTATCAACCATGGGACCACTACCTGTGACCAAAGTCTTAATGCATAGGTTCTCCAATATCAGAGCCTTCTATCCTCGTAACTTCATTTGAAATAACATTCTAGAAACACAAAGTTTCAATGCCTTCAAGGCCCTCTTCTATTGGCCCCCTTCTTGTTTATCCCATGGGATCGGGTGTCGTGACCTCAAGTTCAGTGCTTGGGTGCTAAATCCTTTGGGCTCCTATCAGGGTTCTATCTCCCTTTGTAATTTGTGCTTCACCCTTGGTTATTTGGACGGTCATGCTCAAGTGCCACCACATATCAGAGCCCCTTCACTGTTGTAACTTTTCCAAATTATAATTTACACAGGAGTTACTATATTCGCATCCTTGATACGGCCCATAGCACTTAGGTGCTAAATATTCCCTTGGCTCTCGGTTCTGTGGATATCTCATGACCATGTTCAAGTTTGCATCGAAAGCTCTCTTCATCAGAAATTTTCAAATTAAGAATTAACATTAGAGTTATGAAAACTCCCACTTCCGATGAGCTCATAGCTCTTGGTGCTCGGCCCTAGCTCTATGCCCCTGGTTCTCTAGAGTTACCATGACTAGAAACCATATAAAATTGAATCCCTCTTCATCGGATCTTTCCAAATTAACAATTAACATTTGAATTATGAAAAATCCCATTTCTGATAAGCTCATAGCTCTTACTGCTCGGCCTTAGCTCTGCACCCTTGATTCTCTGGATTTCCCATGACTAGGCACCATAAAATATCAAAGCCCTCTTCATTGGAAGTTTTTAAATTAATAATGAACATTTGAGTTACGAAAAATCCCACTTCCAATGAGCTAATAGATCTTGGTGTGTAGCCCCAGCTCTATGCCCTTGGTTCTCTAGAGTTCCCATGAATGGGCACCATATAATATCAAAGCCCCCTTCTTCATAATATTTTCAAAAGCTAATTATAAAATAGTTTTGATTTCTCTCACCTTCGAAATACATACCTTTGAATTGATGTCATTTTGGAATCATCATCTCCATGTGGCGCCTCCTAAGTGGTGACACATGTCACCTAGATTTTCCCCTTTAGGCCCTCAAAAATTCCCAAATTTCCTACCACGTGTCCTTGTTTGGCCACGTCATGCTAACATAATATATTTTGTCAACTTCTTGGAACCAACTATCTGTTTCCATGTTTCCAATTTTGAGGAGAGAGAAAGGGTCCCTAGGGTCCTTGGTTTTCCACTAGTTTCGATTGTATTTTCATGACCAAGCACCAGTCTGTCTCAAAGCCCTTCTTCATCGAAATTTTTTCAAAAAGTAATTAAAAAGTGTTATTATGCATTCAACCTTTGATATTCTATCTTAACACTTAGGTGCTCCGCCCATTTCTGTGCCCTTGGTCCCTTCGGTTTTCCATGACTGGGTGCCATCTAATATTGGAGCCCCTCTCATTGGAACTTTTTTGAAAAGGAATTTAAAAGGGTTCTGATGTGACTGGGTCCCAAATTTTGGCACTAGTCTTTGGATTCCAGCCTCTGAAATTTTGGCCTCCCTTTTGGCTTCGAGACTTAGGCTTTTGATTTTGGATTTATCATCATGATTTCGGCCTCTGATATTTTCTCTCCTCTTTGGCCTTTTTGCACTTCAACTCACCTTTTTGGAAACCATTTGAAATCATTTGACACAATTGCAAAAAGGTGTAATAGGTGACAACGTAATCCCTTTATCCTTTGTGGTAATTTCCACATCTGATAAACGAGTGAACCTAGTAATCAATGAATATTGTCAATCTTCATGGTTAATTTCTATGTCAAATACTGATCCATTTGATGGTATTTTCCCTATGGATGAAAGCATCATGGAGATAATTTCTTCACAGGAAAAACCATGGGATTAAAATCATCATCGTTCCTCTTTTCTACCAAAATTAGAAGTTATTGACAATAATTTTGATTCATTATTTTTACCTGAGATAGTTGCACAACACCAAAGTACTCTTTCGATTTATGATCCAAGTTCTTAAAAAAATTTAGGAGCCATATATGCTACCATTCCAAATGACATTTGGGAAAACCGAGAATTATTGAAAACATTCACGTATGAGCCTCTTGTTCTATGGAAGAAATTCAAGCTTACAAGTCCATATTTCAAGAACTATGAGATATCTTCACTTGGACATATGAGGAAATGCCTAGAATTGACTCAAGTATTGTTGTCCATGAAATCAAAACTTATCCAAATGCCAAGCCTTTCAAGAAAATATTACATCTGATGCATTCACATAAAGTTGTCACTATTAAGGTTGAAATTGAAAAAATTCTAAAATCTGGTTTTATATACCATGTTCCTTTAACTGATAGGGTTTTGAATATCAACTCATTATGAAGAAGAAAGGTACCATAAGTGTATGTGTGGATTATAGAGATATCAATAAATATTTTCTAAAATAAAACTATCCTACTCCTTTCATTGACCAGATGGTCAATGATCTCTTCAAAAATGAAATGTTTTCGTCTATGGACAACTTTTCTAGATATAATAAAATATGCATACTCCCTTTTGACCAACATAAAACTACTTTTATTTTTCCTTGGGGGACTTTTGCTTGTCAAAATCTTCCTTTTAGTCTTAAAAACACTAGTGCAACCTTCAAAAGAGTTATGTGTTATGCCTTTCATGACATCAAACATATTGTCCAGCCTTATCTTGATGACTTACCTACTCACTCTAAGAAATGTCAAGATCACCCAATGCATCTACGAGCAATATTTTTACGATGTAGGCATTAAAATATTCACTTTAACCTACAAAAATGTGTTTTTTATGTGGAATTTGGTCAACTCCTAGGTTTCATAGTATCCAGGGAAGGGATCTGCATTGATCTATTGAAGGTTCATGCCATACTTAATTAACCTACTCCTTATAACCTTCATCAACTCCAGCATTTGCAAGGGAAGGAAAACTTTTTACGTCGCTTTTTACCAAATTATGTTGACCTTACTAAAGGTTTCACCTGATAATTGAAAAAAGGGGTCCCTTTCTTTGGGATGACATAGCCCAAAAATCTTTCGATGCTTTGAAGGACGTGTTGACTCATACACCTTTGTTACATCCCCTGATTACCATCAGGATTATTTTTTATACTTAGCAACCTCAGATAATACTATTACTATGGTACTTGTCAAGGAAGATGATGCAAACGTCGAACATGTGATTTACTTCCTGAGTAGAAATCTTACTAGCACATAGATAACATATTCACAAGTGGAGAAATTAGCTTTCGTAGTTGTACAAGTTGTCTAATGGTTCCAACATTACATATTACTTCAAAAATCTAGAGTGTTTTATGATTGCAACCCTATGATTTTTATCCTTACTCGTCAATTGCTAGGGGGGAAGTACTTTAAGTGAATTGTCATTCTACAAGATTTTGATTTAGAATTTATTAAATTTAAGTCTAATTAATCCTTAGTATTCGTTGAATTAATCTGTGCCCTTCCTTATAGTAAAACATAACCAGTTAGTGAAGATTCCATTCCTCACGAAACATTATTTCTGATAAGTTCAGATGACCCATGATATGGAGAAATCATCATTTATCTCCAAACCAAAAATTTTGGCATGAACTATCTCATTCAGAATGATGATAAATACGATAGAAAGCAAAACATTACCTTATCATCGGTGATACTCTTTATTTCCATGGTATCGATCTTATTTTTCAACGATGTTTAACTCATCCAAAAGCTGAAAAATCCCTAAATGATTTCCATTTGTTAACATGGAGAGGGAATAGTTTGCTTACACTACAACCCAAAAAAGCCTACATGTTGGCTATTTATGGCCTACCATGTTTAAAGATTACATTCTAGTAGCCCTGAAATTTCATGCTTGCCAGATATATAATAAAAACATGTGTGCTTCATACACTCATTTGCATCCAATTATTGTTGTTGGTCCTTTTTCCAAATGGGGCATAGATATTATGACATGTAACCCTCACTTGGCTGGGGGGCATGGTTATATTATTGTTGCAGTCAATTATTTCACAAAATGGGTCAAGGCAATGCCTACATTTGGTAACAATTGTAAAATTATTGCATTATTCATATTCAATGATATTATTGCATGATTAGGTGCACCATTACTCCTTATTCAATCATATTAAATCAAGGCTATGTCATGATAGCTCTACTCCTTATTATCCAGAGGCCAATGGCCAAGTTAAAACTACAAACAAGGCTTTGAAAATTATTCTTCAATGGCTCATATGGATCCATCGATCAAATGGGCACATCATACTTTTTTTGGTATTATGGGAATACCATACTTCAGTCAAAACGACAACCAGAATTACACATTTCCAATTTAATTTATGGCCTAGATGTTGTTTTTCTAATGGAATGTGAAAGCCTATCTTTGAAATTAGTCATTGAAATTATCCTTGCTACTTCTACCGAGGAAGAACGTTTGTTGCATTTAACACTTTTAGATGAAACTCATTGTGATGCCAAATTGGCTAACGAGACACATAAAAGATGACTTAAACCGCAATTTGATAAAACTATTAATTGTTGCATCTTTTCTCAAGGCGGCTTGGTCTTGTTATATGACCAAGAGTATGATAAGCTAGGAGTTGGAAAACTCAAGCCCATGTGGTTTGGCCCTTATATAGTAAAACATGTATTTGTGAAATGGATTATGAGCTAGTGGATTATGATGGAATACCTTTGGTTCAGCCTCGGAATGGGTTGTATCTCAAAAAGTACTATGCGTATAATTTCTTCTATAAAAGTACTTTTTACATTATTGTGCCATGTTTTTTGTTGTGCTACCATTTATTTATTTTACGAGCTTTTTTTGTTTCCCCTGCTTATATTTTACACTGGATTTGCATTGTCGATGTTCCCTCAACCTTATATTGGTTATGCTAATGGTGCTAGTCATAGTACCCGGAATCTTTCTTCCGTTGCATGGGAAATTTATATACCTACAGATGAGTTAGTGATTCTGAATGGAATTTTCCTTGGATGAACAACTAACATCATTGCAAAATATAGTGCAGTTATTGATCTTATCTTATTACATTTCACTTGTGTAATAGCCTTGGTCAAAAATTCATGTAATAAAGTTAATAAAGACAAAATAATAACCATGGTCATGGGACATGTATTCCAATCTGAATGTTGGGAAAAAACATAGTGATGGGGATCACTTGTGATTAGTTAATGGCTATGGAAATTGGTGAAGGAAATGGCAAAATATTTGGAAAGGCAAAGTGGCATTAATTGGCATTTTATTTATGGAAATAATGGAAAATAGGAGAAAATGGAGGTGAAAGGTCACAAGTTTCATGTGAGGAGGAAAATGAAGGAGAATAAAAGAAAATAGAGGCCTCATTAATAAAAAGACTTATGAGGATAAGTTTGTAGCTTTTTATCAGTGTCAAGATTTTATCACTTCAGTTTTGGAGCTCTAATTTTCTACTCTCTCTCTCATACTCTTGGACAGTTATAGTTTTCTTGGAGCACTCTTGGAAGAGTGTGGCATACTTGATATTTGGAGAAAGAACGAATAGGAAGAGCAAGAAAGCGGAAGAGGACATTGGGATCAACAGCTACAATGGGTTTTTCTTGCAAGTATCGAGTTGAAAGTATGATTTCCTTGCTAGTTTTGGCATGCATGGAGCATGTATGTGGTTTCTTGGTTATGATATGTCATTGACAGGAGGATTTCCTAGATTGATGGTGGATTTTCCTAGCCTTTCTGTTTCCTGGATAGCCATGGTTTTGTGGGTGTCTTTCCTTTTTTTTTTTGGTTTCTTCTCATGTTCCTTATGGTTGTGGGTTGAATTACTAGTTCCTGGAAGCCTTGGTTGGAAAAATGTTATGGAATACCTATAACAACTTGGGTTGAGTTACTATTATTGGAAGCCTTGGTTGGAGAATCGCTCTGAAAGCCCTTGGTGGGTTGAATTACTAGTCTTGGAAGCCCTGATTGGATAAACACTCTGAAAGCGTGGTAGCAGTTGTGGGTTCAGTTAGTAGTCCTGGAAGCCCTGGTTCAAATAAATTCTCTGGAGCTCTATGTTAGCACTGTGTAATTTCCTTTGGTTGTAGGAAGGAAACCTAGACGTAACCAAAAACAACTTGTAAGCTAGAATCTAGCCCTTCTAGCTTTAGAGGGGGATCTATCTATATGATTTCAGTCAATGAATTTGTTGAGTAATTTGGATTTCAGGCTAGCTATGATGACCAAAGGATAAGTTTAAGTGGTGGCTTGAAGGTAAGTGAAGGAAGAAAAACCCACTTTCAACGGGCTCATATTTTTAATGATTCGAATGAATAAGGGATAGTGATGATATCTTGAGTAGGGACAGGATAGTCAGCTTTGTTGGTAATTAACAAATTTCATTGTAGTAAATGGATGAATATAACATTAAAGGTGACAAGATGAGCATCAAAATAGGATGAATTCAAATTTCCTTTAGAAGAACAAGAAATACATAAATGTTCAACAAATACTAGGCAGAGCACAAAGTGAATTCTACAAATTCCTTTAGCTGAGCATGAAGAACAATATTAACATCATGGAAACATAAGTAACAAGAGTAATAGAGATAACACACATACCAACAGATTTTTGACATGATAAACCATGGAAAAATACCCTCTGCCTTCTTCTATTCACTTAAGAAATACTTGAAAATATAAAACACAAGTCTTTGCTTCCAGCACTAATCAATCAAAAACCAACCAACCCTTTCTACATTGCCTTTCATAATCTTAAATAGGCTTACAATATGAAATATCCTATGACTAGATTCAATAAATGAGTAATCCATTTAGAACATATGGAAACTCAGGAAAACAAAACTTAGTGTTTACATAAAAAATTAAACACATCAATTCAAAATGGTGCCTTTGGAAAATAATTGCAACTGTCTGTCATCATGCTAAAAATCTTATTTGAAATAGCCTAAATTCTCCAGATTCGTTAGTTCATTCTTTTCTTTCTTTTTCATCTCTTCCAAACTTATTAGGTCCCTCTACTTTTAGGATGAAAAAGAGGAAACAACGGCTCCTCTACTTTGTGCTGCAACTGTGTGATAATCTCCTTTTGGCGTATTTTGATACATATGTTAATTTCTATGACCAAAGGGAATATTGAGGGCCAGTATAGTGGAACTTTAACAAATTGGGGTTTTCGGCTTGATTATTACTTTGGACTGTGTAGGGATGGATTTTTGTGATATGTCTAGCCCCACGGGACTTAGGCAGAATATTTTATGATCAAAGCTTGAGAACTTAGGGCCAAGTGTTTTTAGGGGCTAAAACTTTTAGTTAGGATGAGGGCCAATTCTTTGTAATGTCACATTATGAGCATATAATACCATAGAACCACAACATATATGCACATGGGCCCCTTTAGATATCAAAACTTCGGTGATCAGTGATTTCACAATGTTGCATTTGCTTGCACCTTTTGAAATTTCCAATCTCTGATCTATGATGTGGCCTAATCCACATGGAGAGTGGATGAGAGAGGGACCGTGCCTTTGTTAAATCCCTTATCTTCTTTATAAACATTTATTAAATTTTCCACCCAACCTTATGATTTTAACACAAAATACATTTTTATGTTGTCGCCTGCCTTTCTGATCGTCGATGTGCAATAACCCTCAATTAACAACCTCAGCCTTTGGTTCTTTTGATTTGTTTGTAACCATAGTACTAGCCCCTTATCACGACTCCTCTCCTAGTGATTTCCAATTGGTGATTTCATTTGGTACACAACAGGAATTAGTCGATCGTCGAATGTCGACCACCCTTTTTACTTAACGCTGGGTTTTATGCTTCATGTTTCCATAGTAAAGCCCTCCTATCAGAGCCCCCCAATTAGACGTTTCCAATCAAATGTTTCACTCCAATGCACACTATGTCTCACCCTTCGATTGGCGATTTGCGATTTCTAATGTCATGCATGCCACATCACTACCATGTGTCACCCTGTGAGTGGTGACACGTGTCATCCCTTTTTAGCCAATATTGACCTCTAAAAATGTTGAATTCTCCCACCATGTGTCCACCATACCATCACCTCATTGTTGATGTGATACTCCACATGGCCTTTATTGTTGGAAATACTGAGGGGGGGGTGACTCAATATTCCTTAGTAATTAGCACTTGTAAATCTTTTCAGAGCATTAGTTAATCTTTAATTATTATTACTATTTATGCAGTAATAACAGTAAATAAAATAGCACAGTAGACACAAGAATTTTAGGTGGAAAACCCTCTCTTGGTCAAAAACCACCGAAATCTTTTCTAATAAATTATTTAATCTTGAGCCCCAACTGAAATAAAAGCAACAAGTTCCGAGAATTCTAGAAAAATCATTCTTCTCCATCTCCCACTAGAAGGATGCCCCAATGCCCTGGTTTCTTTAGTAGTCAATTGAATGGATGCCCAAACATCCTAGACCAACCTACCACCCTGAAGTGTTCTATTACATAGTATTTTGTCACTAACCCTGCATTCCCTGATCCCAAACACTACTGGTCCATGTTATTGACATTTGCCTTGTGTCATGTTGTAAAATATGTGTTAGTGTCTTCCTTGTCATATTAGGAAGAATACCTCAGTTCATTACTCCTAAAGAATACCCTTTTTAACCGTTGTTTTTGGGTCGTCACAGGTCATCGGTTATTCCACCGGCGAAGATGGCTAAGATTGAACTAATCTTAGCGACATCGTCACCCTGTCCCTATGTTTCACTTGCGACAAGCTACTTTTGGTGAGTTTGTTTTTAACAAATTGTCGAAGCTTCCGAGTGGCGGTCCTAGGGTTGGTTTTTGGATCAAATGAACTTGACTCTCTCCTTTGGGATGGTTGTTCTACCCTTTGTGCAACCTCGCATAGGGATAAGCTCTTTCTCCCATCCTTTATGGAGGCTCCTCCTCCTATAAATACCTCCTTCATAGCTGAGATCTGGAAAGGAGAGAGTTTGAGGAGAGTTTGGAAGTAGCTTCTAATGTAACTTAGCCTGGGATAGTTTTGTGTGGATTTGGCTTGATTGTATGAGTGTTATAGCATCATAGTTTTTCCTTTTGGGTAGGAGAGAGATTTATTTATCCTCTTGGGAGAAAACTCATGAGTGAATTCTTATGGAGACATGTTGACATGACCCTTCAAGGAGACCTACAATGTCAAGGCATAGTTGTAAGTTTTACTTCAGTTCATATTAATACAAATCAACGGTTTATTTCCTATATCTTATGTCAAAATTTCATATTGATAGCTTGAAGTTACTTGACCTTTAAGTGGATCGATTTTATTGTATTATATTATGTTTGTTGTTGTTCTCTGTATGTTGTTTCAGGTACAAAAGTGATTAGAAGAGTGCTGGAGAAACACAACGAGAACTTCATCAAACAAGGACTCGAAGGTAGGCCTTCATGACATTAAATATCTAAGGGAATTTTCTTTGATATTGCTATTTTTGTGACTAGGCCCACTCTAGGGCTAGAGGGGTTGCCTCTATATGCATAGGGAACTTACCTACTTCACAGGTTTTGTCGATGTTCAAGAGCGACAAGTTGTCGTAATAATTAGTAAAACCAATGGAATACTTCCAAATTTTCCCCCACCATTTTTGGCGAGTACCCCAATTATTTTTTATCGCAATATTGAAGGGGATAACATATGCTTGCACTGTAAGTTCATCCTTCGGATGAATCTAACCTAGTAAGTTTAACGAGCCCTAGGAAAGAGAAATTCATGTTCATCATGGTAACGAATCCAATGTCGTTTAATAGTTTAACGAGTCCAACAAAGGTGTAACTCGGTATCTTTTTCATGTTTAGAGAGTTTGAAAAAGACACGTAAAAGAAAACTCCACATGGTCCCTTTTCATATGTTTGTGTCTCTTGAGCCCGAAAAGGTAGAAAACAATACTTGAGAGAACCGCCTAACCATTTTAGTCAAGGAGTACCTTTTTTGTAAATAGTGCCTTCCAGCTCGAAAAAGGGGTGAACTTATACTTGGCGCATGACGTTTCGCATCTGTTAACGAGTTAGAAACAACAAGGGCTTGGCCATATTTTCATTTTTAAAGGGTCGGAAAAGAATTGAAAGCGAACCCCCCATTTTTATTCTTTTTAATGAGTCAAAAAGGGAAAAATACTCAGCAATATTTTCATCTTTTACGAGTCAGAAGGTGACTTGTCCTAGAGGAACGAGTGGTATAAAGGGTAGCAACTGGTTCCGACAATGGTAGAACTGCTCAAAACATGTAATGGTCAAGAGGCTAGCTAATAAAACCACTCATCATTGCGGTCCCTCATGAAAGGATAAACAACCAAGTGAAAGGATAAACAACCAAGGTTCATCTAATGGAAGAGGCTGATAGAATGGAAATCATGAGGGTTAAAATGGAGATAGGTTCATTTTTACACAAGCTTGAACCATAACAAACTATGCTTGAATTTAGTTTCATGTTTACACAAGCTTGAAATGAAAAACTATGCTTAGATTTAGTTTCATTTTTACACAAGCTTGAAACATGAGAACTATGCTTGAGATTGGTTTACATGCCCCAAACATGATGAAAGGGAGAGTCTCCTGTAACCAGATGGAAGTCACTGTGGTGAATCAGGATGGTTATCCAACACCTTTTTCACTTCGTCTAGTTAGGGACAAAGGTGAATGGGGTGATTCCCTCCACATAACCTACAGGGAAACTTAACTTTACCACTAGGTGCCTGCCCCCCAAGCTTCATTACATTCACCTAAGTAGACTACTCGTGGCTATCAGGTGGATGGAATGAAGGTTCGTTTATGAGATCAAGTGAAATATTCGACTGGGATTTTATGAGATCTAATCAAAGACTCGAATTGGAACTTTGCTCTAGGGGACCTTGTTTCATTTTGTAATGAGATTGACACAAGACAAGGAGCTTTGCTCAGTTTCCTTGTTTCATTTTTTAACGATCTTAACACAAGACAAGGAACTATGCTCATGGCCTTTATTTCATGTTTTAACAAGGTTGACATAAGACCATGAATTATCCTCATATCCTTGGTTTCATTTTTTAACAAGGATGACACAAGAAAAGAACTATCCTCATCACCCCTTCTTTCATTTTTTAATGAGGTTGACACAAGACTAGGAACTATCCTCATATCCTTGGTTTCATTTTTTAACGAGGTTGACAAAAGACCAAGAACTATCCTCATGACCCCTTGTTTCATTTTTTAACAAGGTTGAAAAAAGACAAGGAACTCTCCTCATCTCTTGTTTCATATTTTAATGAGGTTGACACAAGACCAAGAACTATCCTCATATCCTTGGTTTCATTTTTTAACGAGGTTGACACAAGAAAAGAAATGTCCACATCACCCTTTGTTTAATTTTTTAACAAGGTTGACACAAGACCAGGAACTATCCTCATGACCCATGTTCATGGAACATATGAGAACATGGCTCCCAAGAGATCCTCACTAGATGGAAGAACCACACTCTGGGAGGAATACATGTCATTTCGTACCATAGACATATCAGGTTCCAATTTTCCCAGTACATAATGTACAATCCCATCTTTGTAATCATCAGCAGACGTGGAGATGAAATGGTTAGCCACATAATTGACCTGTGGTGGGGAAGGTACTGCTTGCAAACAAGAGCCAATAAGGGATGATGGTTACAAAGGATACGCCTAGTGACTAATGAACGATAGTTGATCAATAGTCACAATTCTTCCTTAGTGCAGAAAACAACCACACGAAAAAGTGAAGAAATAAGAGCTCCCATGAAATACACATATTCACATCTAAGAGGTAGATTGAAATCTAACAGACCTTGGACTACGATCACGTTTATATAGACGGTCTTTCCTCCCAAACTAGTAGGGAACTTCGAAAGGATCCCTAAGGGTTGATTGGTTCCTCCGTTGAAACCCAACAGATTCTGGGTGACAGGCACAAGCTGTGGAGAGCCCAATGCTTGCCAAGTAGTAGAAAACATGATGCTAAAAGACGCACCTTCATCTAACATAGTGCAAGGTACTACCATATTATAGGCTTGTATTGTAATCTGGAAAGGAACATAATATGGGAGGTGGAAAGCAGTCAATGGACCCCAATCGAAAGAGACGACAAAACTACTAGGTGGGGGTATCATATGATTTCCCCCATGCTCTCCATGAATAGAAGAAGGACTCTCTTGAACAATTGGGTCGGGAGGGTCACTCTTTGATTCATGAGAATATGAGGAGACAAGAAGAACATGAGAAGTAAGATCACTACGCTCTTCCGGAACAGAGTGAGCAACTAGTGGCAGAGCCAAGTCGACACTCTTATTGACCAATGGTTGGTCGGGAACAGAAACAAAAAATTCTCACTCAAGAAGAGCAGGATGGACAAGAGATGAGCCCAAGTCAATCTCTTTACCAACCGAGAGAGGGTTAGAAGAAAGCCTCTGATAACCAATAGGGAGTTGGGGTTGAGGAGCTGTAAAGTTTTCGAAAAATTTGGAAGGTTTATCCATAAGAGGACAAAGGTGAAGAAGATGCTCTCTTTCACATAGCCTACCGGGGAATCTAATCCTCCCTTTCTTCTTACCATCACTAGCCAAGAAGTGTAGCATCGACATGATTTCCAAAGGTCGATGGGGATGGTCGATCTAGATTTTGAGACCATACCTCTAAGACTCTGGGAATGCCAGGATATTCTTGGAGGAGATGGTCACCCTTACATATCCTACAAGGGAATTTTACCTTTTGCGAAGGATCAAAAGGTTTGTCGGGGGGGGATTTGGTGTAATAGCTACAAAGTTGGCCTCTTGCTTATTTGACTTCTTCTTATTCTTCATCATCTTCTTCTTATTAACCTCTTGGTTACTAGATTTTAAACTTTCACTAGGAAAAGTAGAAAAGGAAGAGGAATAAATAGGGGAAGAAGGGGAGAGGTCAACCTTAGAATCATCGTGACATGATTTGTTTGAAGGAGATGGTGGGCAGGAGTCGAGACAGTCGGGAGCATTGAGGTCAAGAACAACCAGAGAGGTAAACCAATGGTTAACCCAGGAAGGGACAACGTCACCATATAAGGAGCACCAATGTTTCCAAAAGAGGGAAAGGACCAGGATTCCCATCTGAAGGGAATCCTTGACTAGCGGAATCTGGAAATGCTACCATTGGAATCGACCCTAAATAATTACTAAGGAATATAACTTTAACCAAGAATATTTCGTGGGAAGTTAATTTTTAGATACTAAAACACAACTTTTCCTTTTCATGTTTTAAGAGTCGAGAAAAGGACGAAAGGTGACTCTATCACTTCCGATTGGAAACGAGCTCGAAAGGACAAGTGAACGAACGATATTTTAAATTTAATGAGTCAAAAATATCAAATGACTGCTCTGGAACTCTAGGCAAAAGATTTACCAGACAATTCGTAAAACTGCATATACACCTTGCTAGTAAAACGAAAGAGAAATGACCAAGCACTTCCCATATGGCAGCTAATCTTCCCGAATGTTGTTTTTGGTGCGTTATGATTTGTAAGGTGGAATACTTGACTTCCTATGGATAACAAGATTGCAACCTAGTGGGTTCTCCCATCATATACGTGACGGTACCAAGAGCACAAGTCTGTACTAGCAATTATCGAATCAGAAAAGGAGGAATCACCCAGCTTTAGTGAAAACAACAGCCACTAGGTTTAAAGACACTGGAACACGTCTCTAGCCTAGACCTCTAGATATATGAGCGTTAAGTTCCAATGAATTTTTAGATTAATTCGATAAATTTTAGCAGTTTATCTTGAATTAGATCTCAATTTCAAGGCCATTCTGAATGTATCTTCAAAACCCCCTAGAATACAACTAAATGAGTAAAGAAACCATTTCTTTTCAATGAAGAACTAACTAAAGAAAAGTGAGAGGTTCACTTCAAAGCAATCAAAGCAACAAGCAAGCAAATGCAAGAATGGTACTTTTCATTATTTCGAAAGGAAACCAATCAAGAGGAAAGAGAAATGATTCTATCTTTCACTAACTTGCAAGCAATCTAATTAAGAAAATGAAAAATACATCCTTTTCTTTTCAACTTCTAAATGTCAATAATTTACTAATGCAAAATATTGTTCTCATTTCCTAATGCAAAATGAATGTGATATTTTGTTTTTTCGAATAGATGACAAGCAACCAAATGCAAAACTCAAAACAATGCTAGTTTTAAGTCCTTTTCAAATGAAATCATTCAATAAGTACAGAGAAACATTCTACTCAGAAACTAATCAGACTTAAAACAAAGAATATGTTTCTTTTTGCAAAAACTTGAAATATTTCTAACTGACTGGGAAGCAATGTGATCTATGCCAAAGTGATGGAAGGAGACCAAACAAACAAGACTTGAAACTTTTGATAACCAAACGTCACATACCAATAAAGAAGATGAAAGAACAGTCAATAAGGAAAAGCCTCAAACAAAGCAAGGGATCACTTCAAACACAGCTCAAAGGTCCAAAATAACAAGCAACCCAAGAAAAAGCTAATGCTTCAAGAAACCCTAAGGTGAATAGGTCACACAGTTCAAAAGGAGAAATCTCAAGGGAATGAAACCAAGAGTCAAATATTCCAGCAAACAACAGTTTGACACACAACAAATAGGCAGAAGACAAGCTCAAAAGGATAGGACACATTGGCCAATCAAAAAACAGAACTTCAAAATGAAAACCTATAGGAATCTTCGCGAGCGTTAAACTGACAACCTGTGCCGACAATGAAAAGTCACACCCCCTTAACTAGCAACTTGTGATGTCATCATAGAAGTACACCAGGAAACAATGCCAAGCATAATTCAAAGCCCATCACAATTGTGAGGCGATTCAATCGTGCCAAATAGTAGAAAGCACAACTAATTAAATAGAGTAGACACGAATTTCATAAAATAAAAGGCAACGACCCCAAATCAAAGGAAAAATTTAAAAATTTAGCTGAGGAAAGGCTAGACCTATCACTTATGATAGAGGGAAGACTACTGGGAGTAGCCAAACAACCCACAATATGGAGAATTATACCCAAAAAGTAAAGGAGACAATAAACAAGAAAAGCAAAATCAAATCAACAGACAAAAGACATAGATCCCCAGTATGGTCGCCAACTTGTGAAGTAGGTAAGTTCCCTTTGTAGACAGAGGTAGCCCCTCTAGCCCTAGAGTGGGTCTAGTTACAACAAGAACAATATCAAAGTAAATTCCCTTAGATAGTTAATGTCATGAAGGCCTACCTTCAAATCTTTGTTTGATGAAGTTCTCTTTGTGTTGCTCCAGCGCTCTTCTAATCACTTTTCTACCTGAAACAACACACATAGAATAGCAAAAAAAATAATAAAATACAACAAAATCGATCCGCTTAAATGGTCAAGGAACTTCAAGCTATCAATATGCAATTTTGACATAAGATATAGGAAATAAACTGTTGATCTATATTAATATGAACTGAAGTAAAACTTGCAATCATGCCTTGACATTGTAGGTCTCCTTGAAGGGTCATGTCAACATGTCTCCGCAAGCATTCACTCATGAATTGTCTCCCAAGAGGATGAATGACTCTCTCTCTTACCCAAAAGGAAAAATTATGATGCTTGAACACTCATACAATCAAGCCAAATCCACAAAAAACTATCCCAAGCTAAGTGTTGGGCAGCGAACCCCCTGCGTAATGGTTTTGGGGCTCAAAGCCCGCAATTTTGGGTAAAAGTATGGTAAAGGTTCTATGAAGTGTGTGGAGCACGAATTGTAATGGGTCAAGTCCAAGGGTAGTCTACCCTAAAATTGTATAGGTCAATCTAGAATGTGTTAGCTTGTCCATGGTTTGTGAACCATGGAAATGTATAAATAGAGCAAGGATCTAGGTCTAGAAGGCAGCTTTAGATAGTAGCTTTGAGGAAGATCTGAAGTGTATGGGTTTGTGAAAGCAAGAGTGCTCTGAGTCTGTAAGTTCGAGACGTGGGTGATAGTAGTTAGGGTAGGATCTGCAACTGTGTGCACAAAGGCCCGGTAGAGTCCATAGCTATGTGTGCGGACCCCTGCAGCTATGTGCACAGGGTAGAATTGGATTGTACTGAACGGAAGATTAATAAAGATAAGTGTTTTTGAATTATTCTGTATCTGATCACAGATCTATATGTTTATGCTTATGTTATGGTTTTTATGAGTATATTTAAGATTTATGCTTGTACGCACTGGCTTTAATTGTTAAATGCTCGATTAAGGACAGTAAGGAATAGATCAGATCCATAATAACTGCAATAATTCTAAGAATCTAAGAAACACCCCATCACAAATCTTCGAGAAGGCTATACAACTGCGCAGAAAAGCACAAGTGTGTAGGTTAATCTAGAATGTGTCAGCTTGTCCATGGTTTGTGAACCATGGAAATGTATAAATAGAGCAAGGATCTAGGTCTAGAAGGCAGTTTTGGATAGTAGCTTTGAGGAAGATCTAAAGTATATGGGTTTGTGAAAACAAGAGTGCTCTTAGTCTATAATTTTGAAGCATGGGTGGTAGTAGTTAGGGTAGGCTCTGCAACTGTGTGCACAAAGGCCTGGTAGAGTCCATAGCTATGTGCACGGACCCCTGCAGCTGTGTGCGTAGGGTAGAATTGGATTGTACTGAACGGAAGATTAATAAAGATAAGTGTTTCTGAATTATTCTGTATTTGATTACAGATCTAGATGTTTATGCTTATGTTATGGTTTTTATGAGTATATTTAAGATTTATGCTTTCACGCACTGGGTTTAATTGTTAAATGCTTGATTAAAGACAGTAAGGAATAGATCAGATCCATAATAACTGCAATAATTCTAAGAATCTAAGAAACACCCCATCACAAATCTTCGAGAAGGCCAGACAACAATGCACTCCGTGGATTGTTGCAGAAAGGCCGGTAGTGTAGGATTTGTTTGGCTAAAAACTCTTCTGAACCTAGATTAGGGCCCAATAAACCAACACTAAGTTACATTAGAAGCTACTTCCAAACTCTCCTCAAACTCTCTCCCTCCTAGATCTCAACTATGAAGGAGGTATTTATAGGAGGAGGAGACTCCATAAAAGATGGGAGAAAGGGCTTATCCCTTCGGGAGGTTGCATAAAGGGTGGAACAACCATCCCAAAGGAGAGAGCCAAGCTCATCTGATCCAACAACCAACCCTAAGACCACTACTCAGAAGCTTCGACAATTTGTTAAAAATAAACTCGCCAAAAGTAGCTCATCGCTAGTGAAACACAGGGATAGGGCGATGATATCGTTAGGCTTAGTTCAATCTTGGCCATCTTCGCAGGTGGAATAACTGATGACCTGCGACGACCAAAAAATAGTAGTTAAAAAGGGTCTGCTCTAGGAGTAATGAACTAAGGTATTCTTCCTGATATGACAAAGAAGACACTGGCACATATTTTGCAACATGAGACAAAGCATATGTCAATAACATGGGTCAACAATGTCCCAGATCAGGAAATGTGGGTTCGCTGACAAAATATTGTGTAACATGTTCATAGGCTCCAACCTGTAGGCGAATTCATGCACCTGCCTAGCACTTGCCTGCCACCCTATAATGACTAAAATTAGACAAGAGTGTGGATTTTGGTACCAGGGACAACGATCCATGATACAATATGATTTATAATTATTTTGACTGAACACCCAATCACACTATGATTTGTAACCCAACCATTACATCATCCCAACAGAGACTCCTATACCTACCAATAATTCCTTTTCAACTCTAGGAAGATTGACTCTTTTACAATAATGACTCTTCCAATGATGACACTTTTACAAATGACTCTTTTACAACTTTACAATGATGACTCTTAGCCTTGACACTTCTTCACAATATACGGATGGTTGGCATGTCTTCAAAAGCTGTCCTACTGTAATGCTTCCTTTAATTTTATAATTATTCTCTTGAATTCTTGCTCGATGTTGTACTTGAGTATTCTTCTACCTGCATGTAAAATTTTCCTGATGAAACCAATCCCAAAACAAAACAAAATACCCTTCTACTTACCTCTACCTGCAAAACACATGTAAGTGCATAATAATGAATAAATACAAATTCAAATTACAATGTGTACCTGAAGTGTGCTTATCACTTTTGTTGTTGACTTGTTGCAGCAGTAGACAAAGACTCCCACTCTTGATATAGGCCTGGACTCTATGCAAGACTATATCCAAAACTGACCTAAAGATATATACAATAAAAACTTATGACAGACCCTAGACTTGTGATGGAACAAGTTCTAAGTACAAAAACATAGACCATTATATCAACTATGAACTTACAACATCATATAGATTGATCAGACTTTGTGTAGTATCAAGAATAGGACACCCGAAATGTGGTATCAAAACTAACTGTGACATATAGATACATAGAGATATAACCAAGACCCTGTATGTACTTACGTTGTCCTGAAAAAACATATGTCAGAGATGATACTCATATTTCAAATGTAAACACTAATCATTCATACCTTGTTGTAGGATACTTACCCTTGATTGTTGATGTGTGGTCCTTACTGCAGTGATCCTTGAATGCATGATTTTTCTTGTCTTCTAGGAGCTCAATATTGAATCTGTTGTATCTATGTAATTTCGAATCTCTAGAGTATGAAATTTTGTTTTGCGGTAGCCTTATGAGTCCTCTTTCCAACCCCATAGGTCTGATCAAGATTGGATTCTTCAAGAAAGTGTTATGCCCAATCTCACACAATGACCTGATTATAGACTAGTTCCGTAGAGTGAACTTGTACGAAGTGTCACATGTCACTGTTGTGACCCTCGGCCCTGAAAACTCTACTCAAAAAACTATACTCTACCCTATTTTTGTGAATATTTATGAAATTTAAATCCAATGCTTAGATAGAAAGTTATGATGATTTTCCCAACGTCACTTGTTTTACATGGAAGTCGTGAGCCTGCAAAAGCCTTAACTTCCTCATGTCATATCTCCGAAAATGTAGCGAACCAAGATCTGAAATTCAGTCCCAACGTTCATCAATATTTATGCTCAACTAGGTTTGAATTTACACTTCTGAAGCTTCAAAGAAAACAAGTTATAGATAAAATTCCACGATGACTTGTTTGAAGCCACAAAATCCCTACTAGAGGAGGATATGAGGGTCATTATTTATATGAATGTCTTGAGTTGAGGGGGTCCTAAAAAAATGAACGTTCGAGGGATTTTAAGAGAAAGTTTTATTATTATTAACTATTCAATGAACACAACCAATTATGATTTCCATGCCACAACCCCATAGGGTTTTAGCCCACTAACTCAGGCTGTTAACTTAAAAAATGAATATCTCTCAAACCGTGAAGAATTACTTGGCATGCCATATATAAACAGAAACATATCGACGAGTAGAATCCATATAGAATATACTTGACTCAAAATAGAGTAATTTGTCAAGTCAAAATTCCCATGCAAGATCGTGGTAGCCCCTAGTGCTGCTTGGGTTGACATCAATGAAAACTGTTGATCAACATTTATCAGATCCAGTGACTCATTGCCATGTGTATTCTATTAGATCTAGTCCCTTGCTGACACAAGTACCTTTGGAAGGAGAGAGAAAGACCTAAGTTGCATCAGGTTCTCAATCCAATCCTTTGTTATAGCAACTGTATCCACTTGAGATTATGCAGCTCCATCATCGGAGTATGCTGAGCGGGGTTTGAACTTTATCTTCATTTTGGTATAGATTGATTTGGTAAGGCAATATTCAAATATGTCCATGAGATATTCGAACTCCATCTAACTTTTCGGAGCTTCAAACATGAGTAGATGGAAGCGCTACCAAAAATACATAGGTGATTCATTCGGGGCCTTCTTTTGTTTTACATTTTTTTCCAGGAGCTTCAGGATCAAAATGATGGAACAAAGATTTGATTAGATCACTGAAGTGCTTAAATGAGTGCACACAATTGTGAGGTGGGTTGTGGCACCATCGTTCTGGGGATTCGCAAAGTGTGTATGAAAGAAGCATGTTGACCTCTACTTCATCAAATTCTTCTTCATTCCCCAAGAATGCAAGGAAGTCATGTAAGTGCTCAGGCCAAGCCACTTCACCTTCACCATCATACGTGATTTCAGATAAGTGATCAAAAAACTCTTTCGTGATTTCAAAGGATTGTGCATTGGACAAACATCACAGAGGGTTAATTACAACAATATCCATGATAGGTATGCAAAGATTTAGAACAAGATGTGAGGACTTAGCTTGTCATCTGGCCCTCCTTCTAGCGCTAGAAATGTTGACAGTCCTGGACCCACCAACATGTCAGGGGATCTCCCCGGTAAGAAGTCCCAACTAGACCTTATACCATTTGCAGTAGGAGTCCTAGTAGTTGGTATTATGGTATTGCCTTGACCACGGCTGTGCACAAAGGTAAGTAATATGTCCTTTTTGGAAGCAAGGGTGTGACCTTGCAACAAGTCAAGCAAGGGGCATGAAAGACTCTAACACACGGAAGGGGGGAAGAGTGCACCCCTTAGAAACCTGTGATAGCACATAGCTTGAAAGGGAACACACGAGAAGAAAGACAGCACGAGATGGAAAGCAAGATAGCTAACGATCCAAAGTGATGGGTTATGTCAACAACATGCTTCAGTAAGATTCATACAAACACATACAGAATAGTCCATACATACATGAGTGAATAACAACTACATATATCATTAGAGCAACCAGGATAGTCGAACTACAAGAACAACACATGCAGGAAACATGTTGGCTCTATTATATTAAAAGAGTGAAAGATCCAATCATACATACAACCATGACTTCCACTAGCCCTAATAGAGAAACATTATAGTCATTGCCACCTACTCCTTCAAAGAGATGTACTATCTCTGCAATGTGGAGAAGCCAAGGCTCGTTACAATACACTCCAAGCTTTCTCTAAGTTTCACCTATACGAAGCTTGGCTCCCTTAAAGCCTGTATAATGAGTTATGAGGTTCTATAAAGAGAAAAGGGTGGGGTGACCCTTGTAATTCCCCTTTGTGACTCTTCACCTACCCTCATGACTCTTCAACTAACACATGACTATTACATCCTATTATTGATACTTGGTTTTTCACTTTTACAACATGTTTACATTACAATCTGCACATGTACCCATGTGAGACAAAAATAGGCTTGAGTAAGACATGCAAGACATCATTAAGATTTGGACAACTGTGGGAAAACTAACTCTTCGACATCCTCTAGATGATCAATGGTGGTGAACTAATGCCAAGCATGGTAGTTTGTTATGGTGTCTGAATGCTCTGTGGTGAAATCCTTCTAAAAGTGAACTCTTACCTCCGTTGCATCTAGGTACATTGATTTAGCACCTCTATCCAACTCGTCAGATAACATGTGCATCATGGTCTTGAGTGCATTTGGATCAGTAACATACTAGTGCATAGTGTCTACACTCATCTACAAGTCTGTGCATCAACTAATCAAAGTACATGTCCAGCGCCTGGGTGAAATTGGTTCTTTGACTTCGTCTCGATGAGTGTGCCAATGGATGGGATCACATGCATGCGTACAACTACATCCTTGCTCATGAACACTCATACATGTGAAGCCTACAAGTTGGTGATGAGATGCGAGAATTCCTCATAGTTCCAGACCTGACTCTAGATGTGTATCTTCAACTCTACCAGCTTTGGTTTCATCATCTTTGGCAAGTGCAATGTGGCTCCCTTGTACCTCATTGTCCATATAAGCATGTGATCGACAGTAGTGTGTAGATCTGATAAGATGCATGCTCTTCTAGCACAATGCTACTGCCAACCATTGAGATGGAAAACTGACTTATGCATGGTGACGAACTTGAATTACAGCTTTTGCATGACTATCTCAAGAGGCGATACTTCATCTAGTATCTCTCTCCTAAACTCTACTCTGGTGGATGTTGTAACTTTCTCTCCTCCCTACTTGGCCACTCGTGGCTCCTTGGCTATGCACTCATTCTCAGCTACCAATAATCTAACACTCGAGCTGGTGGCTTCGACATATGCTTTGGTAGCATCAGTCAATGCAGTTGGATTTCTATGCACATCGTATATGATCACTCATTCTTCAAACTACATAGGAGCTACATGGACATCTGGAGTGGGCATTCTATGTGATTTCACAACTATGTGTTGTGAATCATCAAAGATATGTTGTGCATCTCTGCTTCTAGTTTTTCTTCAAATATTTCAATGTCTCATTGATTGCATGGGACTTGCTCTGCTTCCAGATCTGGTGAAGCTAGTGGAGTGACCTCTTGGTTCTGAGGCATGAGGTCAATGTCCTGATCTAGCTTAGTGATTCAAAATGGATCTAGAATAGACTTCTAAGTCTAAAAATCATTCTCATAGAGGACAATGGAAGTCAAAGGATGCACTTGGAGATAGTCTCATTCCGTAGATCTTTTCAATCTGAATCTACTGCAATTTGAATGGACCAAAATGGACTCCAGATGAAGGAGTCATTGTAAAATGAAAATTGTCCAATGTCCTTAGAAAAGGAGGCAATTTCACTAATCTTCAAACTATATTGAAAACGTTGATTTTTCGTATAGGCTCATGGGCCAATCCACAACTAACACATGGTAGGCCAAGATTGGGCCACGTGGCCCTGTTTTATTGGCCAAACTTGGGGCCAAAAAGTCAATGGCTACGTCAGCAAGACATGTGGCAACCCGGGAAAGAGTCGTGGGTTTATGATGATGTCAGCACAGCAGATGATGTGGCAGTCGAAGATTGGTTCAGGCCTTTGATAATGAAGAACTAGGTCAAAGGCAGAGGATCATATGATCAAAGGGGATCAATGCATTTTATAGCTAAAGCTACGAGCAAGCAGACCCAAAGGATTTATGAACAAAACAGTGAAGGATTTGAGTTCTACAATAAATGGTATTTCAGGTAGGCTTCAGGCGGTAAGTGGTATTGGAAGGGATTCACCTGATTCCATACACCAGCTGACACGTAGCACCCCGTAGGAGAGAGAAAACCGCTTTTTTGGGCAGGTAATCTTCGTGCAAGTGGGCCACCCAAAATGGTTGTTAGCCATTGGATTGGAGATCATGGATCAACGATGGAGATTGAGTAGACTACTTGATGTTTTTGGTTTAGTCTGAATCGTCAGATTAAATGGGGAATCAACGGTCATCACATAGTGGAAAAGTGGGGAAGATAGTCAGCGAAGAGGTGGTTTCTTGAGACAAAGTGGTATTTTGGGCGAGGTAGAAGTGGTAAGCGATAATTCGGGGTGAGCACCCGATCCCACTAACCGAGCGACACATAGCACTTGGGAGGAGAGAGAAAACCGCTTTTCGGGCACATAATCCCCGTGCTATTTGTCCACTCGAAATTTCTGATAGCCATCGGATCAAGTGTGTTAGATCCACGATGGAGGATTGTCGTGCAAGTTGGTTGATTGATGATCAGAACAAAAGCCCTTATGCCAATGCGACTTGGAATATGCGTGGACCTGACAGGTTTATAGATGTGGCTGTATAAAATTTGAGATCTGGCTAAGGTTCATAGTCAGGTTTTCTATGTTTTTCCATGTATTCCTGTGTATTTGGTAAAATGCTCTGTTTTGGGGATTTTAGCTCCATTGAAAGGGTTTTGCCCGTGCCCGCCGGTCCTTTCATTTTCCAAGCCATTTTATATTTCAAACATCATTGCTACCTACCATAAGAAAATGATGTAGTTGAATGTGTCATGAAAACACAAATTAGAATGCATAAGAGAAGGCGAAGAGACAAACCGAAGGGTCCAACACAGAGGAAGGCGTTTTTGGGAGCCAAAGAGGTTTGGTAACCATCCACGGGGTCTGGAAGTGTTATTCTTATAGACTCGAGGAGTTCAAGCTAGCTGAGAGATAAATCCCATTGGTGTGTAGAGACTCAAGGAGAAGAGCTCACACATCGTAATAATCCAAGCGAGTGAGAGGAGAATAGAGAGAAGCCACCAGAGGTTGGAGGTAGTTATTCTCCTTACACAGAGCCGAAAGCCAAGAGCCGAGATCCGAGAGCCAAAGCCAAGAGCCAAGAGCCAAGAGTTGAGAGTCGAGAGCCAAGAGCCGAGAGTCGAGAGCCGAGAGCCAAGAGCCGAGAGCTGAGAGCTAGAGCCGAGAGCCAAGAGCCAAGAGCCGAGAGCCGAGAGCCAGACAACCAAACATCCCAGGGATAAAGATGGCATTCTAAGCCCATTAGTTCAATTGTAAACCTATGGAGATGAGTGTGGAACTTGTAAAAGAATTTAAGCCATAATCCCAAAGAGCCTAATTGAGTTGACTAGAGCTCACAGAGACGTAGCCCAAGAGGTTTGGGTGAACTCCTAATTATATTGTTGTTATGTGTATGAAGTTTATTTTCTTCATTGCTTCATTGTTATATGTTGCATATTAGTTTAAGCAAATAAACTTAAGGCATTTGGCCAGTTAAAAGAAAACTAAAAGCATACACCTATTTCAAGTTCTTTTAATTTTCCAAATTATCAATCATAAGCATAGAGCTTGGAAATTGTTTAAGCTTTGGAATGGGAGAGGTTCTTGTAGGTTGACAAGAAGCCTTTAGGTCCCTATTTTAGATCACATGGCATCAGAGCCCCAGGTTGATTAACTCCACCTTCAAAGAAGGTCGTATCAGAAATAGTTATACCATAGCAGTTGGTATCATGAAGCAGGTGGTATCATGATGCTTGATTGATCAAAGCAGGATGCTTAATTGACAGAGCAATCTATTTTCTTGCTTAACTTGAAAGGTGTTTAGATAGTCAAGGATTGATTGTTTGATTGTTTGTAAACTGACTGTTGTTTGAGTTTGAAGAGGTGAAGGGAAAGCTATTGATAGTTAAGTCCAAGAGAGGAAAAGAAGGAAGAAGGGCTGAAGGCATTCTTCTTATCCCAAAGGACCTCAAGGCTATCCTTGAAGCACAAGAGGTTTATTGCAAAAGGCTACTTGAATAAGAGCTTGACTCTAAATTCATTTGATTCAAAATCTAGTGAAGTACTATTCTGAATTGTATTGAAGTTCTCTATTGCATTTTGTTGAAGTTCTTTTGATCATTTTGATAATGACAACTTCTACAAGTGAGTCCTAAAATTCTTCCTTCATCACAAGATTCTTTGATGAAGACATGAAGCAATACTTTTTCATCATGATGGATATGGTGAGAGAAATGTATGAGGATGGAAGGAAGAGCATCATACTTCGAGAGCAATTGAATTCCATGAAGGAAGAGAATTAGTTTCTTTCTGACAAATTGCAGGAAATAGAAAGACAACTTCATATTGCAAATATGAGCCTGGAAAGGATGCATGATTTGGAGACACAAATCTTTGTTGCCAAGGAAGCCTTGGTCAATAATTAGCTTGAATAAGAGGTAAAAAATTCCAGTTTGTCTTCAATTTCATCTAAAAATGTTTATGTTGGTTCTTTTGAAAAACATACAAGAGGCATAGGTTCCAAGTTAATGTCCAAGATGGGCTATGAAGGAAAAGGATTGGGAAAACATGCACAAGGTATTGTTGAGCCAATAATGGTTGAAGAAAGGCCTAAGTATTTGGGTCTTGGCTATGGAAAATCTTATGGAGAAAGTTCGAAAGCTGCCATGAAGACAATTGAAACAGTTCCAAGAAGGAGTTTCATTTCAGGTCTTCTACCTCAAGAGTGTGAAGATTGTATTCTTGGGGAATGCAATAGTGTGAAGCATACTTTGTAGAAAGAAGTTATATATCAGCATACACATGAACTAGAGAGTTGTGGAAATTCTAACATCATTGAAGAGATTGATGGTGTTCCAAAGGGAGCCACTTCTTCATTCGATTCACCCCCTCCTGAAGGCAATAAAGGTGAAAGAGAAAGGTATAAACCTAGTTTTAACCATATTCCTTTTGATTATGTTTAGCATGTTAAATTTCCATATAAGTATGGGAAAAGAATTGCATGTTCCTTTTGTGGTTTGGATAACCATAATGTTTCTAGATGTTGGAAGAGAATGGCCACATACAGGAAACTTTTGAAGGAATGGAAGCAAGAAGCCAAATGTCCATTGGACAAGGCAAACTATGCTGTCAAGGAGATGCACATGCATTGCACTTACTGCCATAAGCAAGGACATATTGCTGCAAAATGTTGGACTCTGAATCCAACAATGCTTCCACAAAAGTTGAAGAAGGTGGAAAGAGAAAATGGCAGGAATGGAAAGAAAGATTCCATGAATGATGTATTTCAAGATGATTCACATGTTGTTGTTGATGTGCAAACAAAGGAAGGACCTTTGAAATGGATTGGTAAGAAATGGTTAAAATTCTTATCCAATTAAAGTTGCATATCTTTTGATATGAAGAGAAGTATCACATCTATTTGCATTTCTTTGTTAATAAGATGCAAGTTGCAAGATTCTACCAAGAAGGTGAATGGAAAAGTTGAGTAGGAGACTCACTTTGTTGCTGCAACATTATGTTCATTTCATCTTCGAGAGTACAATGTACTTAAGTGAAAGTTGAAGGATGAAATGCATGCATAAGCATGATATGCATGAACACAGGGATGTTGATGATTTTCTTGTATTTGAACATGTATGTGTAATTAACTTGAAGGGTTGATTGCTTTGTTTTTAAATGTGCATGTAATGTAATATTGACTTGGGAAAAGTTGATTTGGTCTCCCAGATGGAGATAATGATGAAGTTTTTCATATTTGAAAAATAATCCTAAAGTTATTTTTCTACATGCTTGACTTGAAGGGTCAGTTGTTTTAAAGGCATGTTTTGTTGGCTTGTTATCTAGTCAATCATTCGTATGCAGATGTAAAGACATGGAGGTGTTCACAAGATGTTAAATCTGTTTCTTTTGATGAAGCAAGAGTTTAGGCCATCCATTTGTTGTATGTAATTCTGTTGTTGTTAACAGTTTTTGTTGACAATATGTCAAACAGATACAAATGTAAATTTTTGTGAAGAAGATGTAACTTCACATTTGTTTGAGCCACCTTGGATCAATGAAATAGGAAGAAAGGTTTAAACTACCCACTGTAACCTTCTCAGTAGGAGTTTTGCATGAAGTCAAGTGGAAGACAGTTCTTAACCAGAGGACCAGCACATCCAGGAAGGAAGTGTTCAAAGGCTTTAGTTCAAAGGAACTATGCAAGGAAAGTGTATGGAGGCTGAAAGAAGAGGGTGATGTACTCTTAGTTACTATTCAGATCAGTATATCTGTCTTTTGGAGTCCAAAAGCTTTTTAGTGGGAAGGCGTGATCCAAAATGGATCTAGAATAGAATTCTAAGTCTAAAAATATTTCTCAAAGAGGAAAATCGAATTCAAAGGATGCTCTTGGAGATAGTCTCATTGCATAGATCTTTTCAATCTGAATCTACTGCAATTTGAGTGGACCAAAACGGACTCTGGATGAAGGAGTTATTGTAAAATGAAAATTGTCCAATGTCCTTAGAAAAGGAGGCAATTTCATTAATCTTCAAACTATATTGAAAATGTTGATTTTTTCTATAGGCTCATGGGCCAATCCACAGCTAACACATGGTAGGCCGGGACTGGACCATATGGCCCTGTTTGATTGGCCAAACTTCGGGCCAAAAAGTCAATGGCTACATCAGAAAGACATATGGCAACCTGAGAAAGAGTCTCGGGTTTATGATGTCAGTGCAGCAGATGATGTGGCAGTCGAAGATTGGTTCAGGCATTCAATAATGAAGAACGGGGTCAAAGGCGGAGGATCATCTAATCAAAGGAGATCAACGCATTTTATAGCTAAAGCTACAAGCAAGCAGACCTGAAGGATTTATGAACAAAACAGTGAAGGATTTGAGTTCCACAGTGAACGGTATTTCGAGTGGAATTCAGGCAGTAAGTGATATTGGAAGGACTTCACCCGATTCCATACACCAGCCGACACGTAGCACGTCGTAGGAGAGAGAAAACTGCCTTTTTAAACAGGTAATCTCCGTGCAAGTGGGCCACACGAAATGGCTGTTAGCCATTGGATTGGAGATCATGGATCAATGGTGGAGATTGAGCAGACTACTTGTTGTTTTAGGTTTATTGTGAATTATCGGATTAAACGGGGAATCAACGGTCATCACATAGTGGAAGTGTGCGGAAGATAATCAATGAAGAGGCGGTTTCTCGAGACAAAGTGGTATTTCGAGCGAGGTAGAAGTGGTAAGCGGTAATTCGGGGTGAAAACCCGATTCCACTAACCGAGTGACATGTACCACTTGGGAGGAGAGAGAAAATTGCTTTTCATGCAGGTAATCCCCATGCTATTTGTCCACCCGAAATTTCTGATAGTCGTCGGATCAAGTGTGTTAGATCCATGGTGGAGGATTGTTGCGCAAGTTGATTGATCAACGATCAGAACAAAAGCCCTTATGCCAATGCAACTTGCGATATGTGCAGACTCAATAGGTATATAGAGGTGGCTACATAAAATTTGAGATCCGGTAAAGGTTCATAGTCGGGTTTTCTATGTTTTGCCATGTATTCTTGTGTATTTGGTAAAATTCTCTATTTTGGGGATTTTAGCTACATTGAAAGGGTTTTACTCGCACCCGCCAGTCCTTTCATTTTCCAAGCCGTTTTCTATTTCAAACATCATTGCTACCCACCATAAGAAAATGATGTAGCTGAATGTGTCATGAAAACATGAATTAGAACACAGAAGAGAAGGCAAAGAGACAAACAGAAGGGTCTAGCATAGAGGAAGGCGTTTTTGGGAACCAAAGAGGTTTTGGTAACCATCCAGGGGGTCTGGAGGTGTTATTCTTGTGGACTCGAGGAGTTCGAGCCAGCTGAGGGATAAATCTCATTGTTGTGTAGAGACTCAAGGAGAAGAGCTCACACATCGTAATAATCTGAGCCAGTGAGAGGAGAATAGAGAGAAGCCACCAGAGGTTGGAGGTAGTTATTCTCTTTACACAGAGTCGAGAGCCAAGAGCTGAGAGCCGAGAGCTGAGAGCCAAGAGCCGAGAGCCGAGAGTCGAGAGCCAAAGCTGAGAGCTGAGAACCGAGAGCCAAGAGCCAAAGCCGAGAGCCGAGAGCCGAGAGCCAAAGCCGAGAGCCAAGAGTCAAGAGCCAAGAGCCGAGAGCCAGAGAGCCAATCATCCCAGGGATAAATATGGCATTCTAAGCCCATTAGTTCAATTGTAAACCTATGGAGATGAGTGTGGAACTTGTAAAATAATTTAAGCCATAATTCCAAAGAGCCTAGTTGAGTTGATTAGAGCTCATGGAGACGTAGCCCAAGAGGTTTGGGTGCTCTCCTAGTTATATTGTTGTTATGTGTATGAAGTTTATTTCCTGCACTGCTTCACTTTTATATTATGCATATTAGTTTAAGCAAATAAACTTAAGGCATTTGGTCAGTTAAAAGAAAACTAAAAGCATACACCTATTTCAAGTTCTTTTATTTTCGCAAATTATCAATCATAAGCATAGATCTTGGAAACTATTTAATTTTTGGAGTGGGAGAGGTTCTTGTAGGTTGACAAGAAGCCTTTAGGTCCCCATTTCAGATCAGTCAGGTTGAACCATATCCGTGTCCATATTATCTAGCATCTATTCAATCTCTTGAGCAAAGTCTTGTTCCTGTGGCTGCTCACCCTATCTGCTATGTGCTAGCTATTCAGATGAATCAATCACCTGTATGGGCACAGTTTCATCAATATGTGAATGCTCCACCTCCTGTTTTTCCTATCCCTACCACACTTCCTTCTCTCTTCTATGCAGATCTTGTTCTTCCCTGAGTTGTTGCTTCAACTCTTGCAACTCCTTTTCTACTTCCTCCAGATTTTATTTCTCCCTCTGCGTTTACGCGATCCTCCTATGTTGTTGTCGCCTCTTCACCTCAATCTCCAAAGATGCTTTCAACACAAGTGGATCTTCTTTCAACTTGAAACTTTTCTCTGCCTTTGCGCTATCAACAACCTTCCTCTTGCCTTTGTCAAGCATAGGTTTATTGCACTCTGCTACTGATGATGATGTTGCTCTCTGAGATGTTGCTGCCTTCTACACTATTAACCACTCTACAACTATGTTGGTGAGTTCATTGAGCCTTGAGAATTTATAGAAATATCTCCATGGGTCTTCCTCAGGCCAATGACATGCCCTGTGGATCCAAGGATGATGCACTCTCACACAGTGGTCCTTCACTAAGCAATGTGGGTCATATGGATTGAAAATTTTGGTGCCGAAGGTGAATCTCTTGAATTCCTTCATCTTAGCCTGATCATGCTTGAGATTATGGATCTCATACAACCTGATCCACAAAGGAATATTAGACCAAGGTGCCTTCTTCTTCCTATGCAGTTTCGCTGACAACCCTGTTGAGATGTGATATGTGATTTCTTGCATGACAAACTTATCCATGGAAAACTTTGATAAAACATGCAGGGCCTTCTCCACGTTGTACATCCATATGAAGGTGCCAAGGGATGAGGCATACCAATTTGCTATGTCAACCAATTCCTCCATCATTTTCTACGCATGCAAGGTGAATCCTACTGAAAGACCATCCTGTATACCGGGTTGTTGAAGTGGTCTGATAGTTGTATGATAACTCCACTAAAGTTGCATTAAGAGAACAACCTGCAATAAGTGTGCAGAGAGGTTTCTGAAGGTGTCCATGCCCAACCCAAGGCTAGGAACTGCTGACAGGCATAAACTACATCAAGTATGTAAGAGGAAATGAATAGCTTTGCTTGCTGACCTTTGGGTGGATGTCAGGCCTCTGTCACTTGTTCCTTCAACCTGACAGCCAACATGTCGAACCAATTGAAAGGTCTTCCTTCATTCGCTTGTTGATCCAACACAATCAAACAACTTTGCGGGAAGGTCTCTATGCCCTATTGGCCATATAAGTGACATGCGAAAATGACCAAGAGCTTATATGCCTTCCACAATATCCTTATCCTGTACACTTGGTTTGGTGTTGTCCTAAACTTAGACAACTATTTCACCTATCTCCTCGAGATGTCTCTTGAGTTTGCACGTTGCTAGGTCTGGTGAAGGGTGTACCCATCGTGATCACCAGTTGCGACAAGTGATACATCTCCTGAAATTCCTTTTCCCTAAAGGCAGTAAGTTTTGTTCCACTAACACTTGTCAAAACCATTGTCTCTAGATCAGTATGCGAGACAATCAAGTGGATCATGTCCGCACATGGAAACGTGGGATACCTGCATGCAACTCGGTACAAGCTAGACTTATGTATGTTGACATAGACTCTGCAGTACTCTAGATTCTCCTCAAATATGACTAAAAAGGCACCATTTATGTCCTACCATTTCATCTTGATCTCCTTGTCTACGAACAACTTAGTGTCTTCATAGATGGGCAAGCTCATAGACACTTGCTCGAATGTATCTCCAGTTGCACTCTCAATAGTGTCCTTTGAACCTACTCTCTTAGAAGCCATTGTACCTGTTTTGCTAAGAGACAAATGAGCACCTATGATACCTGGAGATAGAGAAAGACTCATGGAAGGAAATCTATCAGTTGAAAACCAAACAACTTGAGGACTGACATGCAACACACTTGGGTGAATGACTGGAAGGTTTGTGAATTTTTTACTAGGAGGTTGGGAGACTAACTACCAAAACTGCATAGAGCATAGTATAAACTATCAGTGAGCTATGACTATTGAAACTACGTAGAGCACAGTCCAACTTGGCCTGCTGAGGACTGAAAATGAGAAATGCGCAAATTCAGTCAGAAATGACTGCAACCCAGTCAACTACATTTGCGCAATTTCGGGGGCCAATCGAGCATTGCCTCTTAGAATTTTGCAGAGAACGTTTGGAGGCTAGTGTTGTGCAAGTTCTACAAAATTCCTGGGAGGAAAGAAGAGCCTTCACTCTCATAAATGTGCAATGCAAGCCAGGAAAGGCAAGGTTTGTGCCATGGCAACACAGACCCACTAGCAGGAGACTGAAAACATGAAAAGGTTGAATGCATGTATGAAGCTAAGTGCAAACAAGATTGAATGATCATGCATGCAAACAGTGATTGCAAGATTCACTAAATGGGAAAACAAATAAGTGTGTGAAGCAAGTCACCGCAATGGCGACCGCCAGTGCAGAAATAGTGTCATGCATGCGACAGCAATGATATGCAATGAAAAACTTGAAACAATGCTTCTACAAGCTAACAAGAATTAAAACGACAGCAAGCGTTCAACAAAACCAAGCAAACAACACTCACAAAAATTGAAATACAAAAAGCGATGGAAAAGGAGAAAAAGACATGAAAAGCGGACTTACTCAAAAAAATCTGAGTTGAGTGTGCCGAATGCTCCTAGATGTGAAGTAGGATGCCAGAGCTCCAAGATCGAAGTGAAGAATGAGCTCTGAAGCATCAAATAAATAGTTGCGATAGGATCAAGGTTTATGATGTGCATGCCACAAATATAGGAAAAAGAGACACTTGGCAGGAGGATTCTAAAATGGATTTTGCATGTAACCTCCAACTACTAAAAATGGATCCCTAAAATCTAGGGATGTTTTTTGCTTTTTTTGGGAAAAAGTAGCCCATGCATGCAAAGCAAGATTGGTCATTCCTGGAGGGAACTGGTCAACTTGGGAGCACATGCAATGGATTGCAAGGCCTAAAGTGACTTCTGCATAGTTTCTGGGTTGAGTGGCTCTGGCTACCCCTTAGCGTTGAAAATGGCAACAAGAAATGCTAAAAATAGAAGTGCTAAAAATAGCACTGCTATAAATAGTAGTTTGTGTACCAATGCTAGATTGAGCAACAGGGAATGAAAAATGGAAGAGCTAAAAAATAGCATTCTATTTTTAGCAGTTTGGGATGGATTCCTATTTTTAGTCAGTCCCTGGACTAAAATAGGAAATAAAATTTGAATTTGAACTTAACAGCTATTTGAAAATAAATTAATTAATTCACCGTGACTTAATTAGTTGTGAAAAATCAAACATGAAGTCTATGTGGGGACATGCAACAGTTTCTCCACTAATTGAGGAATTTATCCATCAGTCAAAGAGATAAGGATGAGTTGTAATATTGAGTCGTAATTAGTTGGCCCAGTTAACTGAGTCAAGTCCAGTTAGATTAATTCAAACATTTTTTTGAATTAATTGTGAGTTCAGTTAGTTAATGCTTACATGCATGTAACTGCTACTCTCCAGATAACTGAATATTCTCTCATAAATAACTCATGCATGTCAATTCAGAGAAAGACCCAGTTGAGATCAGAGGAGGGATAATGTACTATTAGTTGGATGGATTTTTCCTATAAAGGAAAGTCATCCATGTAGAAGGATTTATCTCCTTTAGGATTGCGCAGTTAGATCAGAGGTTAGTGAGTGTGTGAAGAGGCCAATTCACACAGGTGGCAGCACTGGACCCCAAGGAAAATTACGTAAGGAAATAGGAGGCTTGGAGGACTGGAGGAAGGCATATGTTGTGTCTATTTAGTCTATGAGCAGCATTGAGGGATTGTACTGAGAGCTGGATAGCTTGTGAGTTAAAGCTTTATGTAATCCAGAGATATTTCCACTTGTATGATAATACAGATAGTGGGGTTTTTAGCTGAGGCTTTCCCTAGAGTATTCTTCTATGTTTCATGTGTGATTAAATTCTTCATTCTAAGTTATATATTTTCTCATTGATCTTGCTCATATTCGATTAAGCTTCCACAAAGTTTGATGTAGAAGTAGATCTTGTATTTTGCTTTAGTACATTGCATAATCTATTGATCTACAGTGGGAATTTCTACATGGTATCAGAGCAAAGGTGATCAAAGCGGAGAAAAATATACTAGAGGATATTTCAAAGTTTTGAGTTTTGGGCTGAGTTTTCAGAGCAGATACGAAAATTTTTCACAAATAGTAGATCTGGATTCCTTGTGGAAAAATACCCAAATTCAAAAAAGAAATCGGTTGAATCGGTGTTCAGATGAGCGAGATATCGTTGATTTAAAATCAGCTCTTTTTCCAGAAAATTTCGTGATGATGGGAAAGATGAACCAAATTGGTGTGCTAGCCAAGAACTTGTATGCTCTTGAGGTTCAAGATGCATGCAAAGCCTTGAGGATCAAGGAAAAGGTTAGAGACTTGGTGGTTGAGAGGGAGAGTAAATTACCTCTCAACATGCAGTCCCAGAAGAAGTCTCAGACAATTGTGAAGGAGCTAGAATTGAAGATGCTGAGAGGAGACCGAGTGGAGGCATCCACTCATGCAGAGACCTCTAGTAGGGGGGAATTTCAAGCCAAGTGGGCAGAGGGATCATATGCAGCCATACCTCTAGGTGTGAGGTGGGGCAATGTGAAGTGATAGTTCCATGAAGGCGAAAATAAGGGCAGGATCCTTGAGGTACCCAACCTCTTTAATTAGACCTTGCTACTTGATCCCTGACAAGGAGTTGCAGGACTGGCTGAGTGGGTAGAGACAGATGCAGATGGAGTGGCAGAGAGAGCTATAGTGCAGGAATCCCAAGACAGTGCAGAGCTAGCAAGCTACAACAATGTGAGAGGTACATAGAGGTGTGCAACGGTGCGAGATGCATGGAGTGTCGCAGTAGCTTAGAGGCTAGAGAGGGAGCACTTGTCAGCAATAGATGGAGCTTCATCATCAGAGTATGTTTCTAGCCCAACAGAGTGGTCAGTTGGGAGTTTTTTTGGTTTCTAGAGTTGTTGGAGCAACCACACTTGGTAGAAGTGTTGCATGCAGAACATTCCAAAGGTACAGGATCGGTTTGGAGTTGAAGCCTTTCTTGTTGAGAGGGAGTGTTGAAAATGGCAACAAGAAAGCTAAAAATAGAAGTGCTAAAAAAGAACTGATTTAAATAGCAGTTTGGGTACCAGTGTTGGATTGAGCAACAATGAATAAAAAATGGAAGTGCTAAAAATAGCATTCTATTTTTAGCAGTTCAGGATGAATTCCTATTTTTAGTCAGTCCCTGGACTAAAATAGGAAGTAAAATTCGAATTTGAAGTTAACAGTTTTTTGAAAATAAATAAATTAATTCGCCATGAGTTAATTAGTTGTGAAAATTCAAACATGAAGTCTATGTGGGGACATGCAACAGTTTCTCCATTAATTGAGGAATTTATCCATCAGTTAAAGAGATAAAGATGATTTGTAATATTGAGTTGTAATTAGTTGGCTCAGTTAACTGAGTCAAGTCCAGTTAGATTAATTCAAACAGTTTGTTGAATTAATTATGAGTTCAGTTAGTTAATGCTTGCATGCATGTAACTACTTCTCTCCAGATAACTGAATGTTATCTCATAAATAACTCATGCATGTCAATTCAAAGAAAGACCCAGTTGAGATCAGAGGAGGGACATTGTATTATCAGCTGGATGGACTTTTCCTATAAAGGAAAGTCATCCATGTAGAAGGATTTATCTCCTTCAGAATTGCACAGATAGATCAAAGGTTAGTGAGTGTGTGAAGAGGCCAATTCACATATGTGGCAACACTGGACCCCAAGGAAAACTGCACAAGGAAATAGGAGGCTTGGAGGACTGGAGGAAGGCATATGTTGTGTCTATTGAGTCTATGAACAGCATTGATGGATTGTACTGAGAGCTGGATAGCTTGTGAGCTAAAGCTTTGTGTAATCTGAAGATATTTCCACTTGTATGATAATACAGATAGCGGGTTTTTTAGTTGAGGCTTTCCCCAGAGTATTCTTCCGTGTTTCATGTGTGATTGATTTCTTCATTCTCAGTTATATATGTTCTCATTTATCTTTCTCATATTCGATTAAGCTTCCGCAGAGTTTGATGTAGAAGTAGATCTTGTATTTTGCTTTAGTACATTACATAATATGTTGATCTACAGTGGGAATTTCTACACTTAGGCTCTACGCAATTTCTGGAATGAAGCCCTCATTGTAACCCAGAATTGCACAAATTTAGAGAGCAAGCCCAGTGATGGGCTGCTCTGTGCAATTTTCAAAGGGAAGGTTGCCTAATTTCTCTGTGCATTACTAGAGAGAAATAGGTTGCCTTGATCTTCTACGCAATTCTAGAAAGGAAGGGTGGTTCTCCTCCAGTTCTGCACAATTTTGCAAGTGAGCACAATAGCCAGAAAATTACCAAGTTTTGGGATGTTAGCTTATGGGTGGAAGGAAAACAAGCTAGCAGACACAAGTTGATAAGCCACTGAAACTCAACTAAAGCTTAAGTACTTGATAGTGAAAGACATGATGTTAAGGATGGTTGGTAGGGTGGCTCCAAAATGAAGCTTTCCTTGATCTTTTGCGCAATTTTGGAGAGGAAGGGTGGTTCCCCTCCAGCTCTGCACAATTTTCCAAGAGAGCACAATAGCCAGAAAATGACCAAGTTTTGGGATGTCCACTTGTGGGTGGAAGGAAAACAAGCTAGCATAGACAAGTCGATAAGCCACTGAAACTCAACTAAAGCTTAAGTACTTGGACAGTGAATGACATGCTGCTAAGGATGGTTGGTAGGGAGGCTCCAAAATGAAGCTAAGGAAAAATTTTGGAGGGTGGTTGTAACCACTACAACGGAATACATTAAAATGTGATAATTTTTGTGTATGAGGTCATGGTATGTGGTTGGTATGGACATGAATTGATGACTAGATAATGGTTGAAATGATGATTAAATGTTGATATGATTATGTTTATATATGTATTGTGCTAATCTAGTTGGTCTTGTAGACGAGATGTCTTCCCTTGAAATACACTGAGGTATGTTGTTTTTTTTTATATTTGGTTTAGATGACATGATATACCTTGCAAGAAGAAAATATCAAATATGACTAGCAATATGGTAGACTACAGTTCACAAGATTATCCATATAGATAAGATGAGCAACATTGTGAGGGATATTCTCCTAACATAGCAGACGATTTTAGAAGCTTGAAGACATACATAAGGAGTTGTAAAGAAGATAATGGTTGAATCATTTAATCATAAGAGAGACTTTCTAGGGCACAGGAGAAACAAACAAAGGTTAGTATATGACTAATGGAGCTTATGGTAGTAGGTCACATGGTGGGCATAGCTTGGATAGAGATGACACAGTCAGAGGTAGCATATTCTTGGATACACTCAATAAATGAGACAATGGACATGGGATTTATGCTAGTTATGGTTGAGATAGGTATCATGGTCATCATTGTTATCAGCTTTACAAGAGGAGCGACAGAGGATATTTTCTCCATCAATTCAAGAAATAAAATCCACCTGCATTTGATGGGGAAATGAAGAATTCATAGGATGTTAAATAATGGTTGCTTGGGATGAATAAGTTCTTCAAGTTGCATGATTACTCAGCAAACATGAAGGCCAAAATAGTTGCTTTTAGTCTTAAAGGTAAATAACACATTTGGTGGGAAGATGTAAAGAATGTTAGATGTATTCATGAAGAGTAATTGACTTGGAGTGAGTTCAAGAGACTATTAAGGAAGAAGTATCTATCAGAGAGATATTATGACAACAAGGAAAAATAATTTTATGATATGAAGATGGGATCTATGATTCATGAGGAGTACACTAGCATATTTTTGGAGTTATTGAGATATGTGCCTTAAGTCAAGGAGGAGAAGGCCAATATTCAGAGATGTATCAGTGGGTTGTTGGTAGCATTTAAAGACATGATTGAGTTTTATGAGCCTAGATCATTGGAGGAGGCCATCCATAAGCTAAAGAATTGTTTTGAGAAATCAAAGCGTAGATATGATATTAAGACAGACTGGAAAGGTAATGCAAAGAATAAAGGAAAATGGGACAAGAAGCGAACAGGACCTCAAGATACAAGTAAAAAAGGGAATGTGGCATCGCATAAAAAGTTCAATGCATCTAATAGAGGACAGGGATTTCAGTCTTAGGAGCATAACAAGGGTGGAGGTTGGAATCCTTTGCAGTGTTGGACTTGTGGAGGAGAGCATCACAGGAGAGATTGTCCACAACATCAAGGTGGTAGGTAGCATATCTACAGTGCGTAGGAGGCACAGATAGTGGGGGATGTTAGACAAAGTATTCCATGGACCTATGTAGCATTCAAGAATAGGCAGGAAGACCACCAAACATCTATTATTGAGAGGGATGGTAACCTTTATGATCAAGTTGTTTCTATTTTGATTGACCCTAGATCTAATTATAGCTATGTTAATCCTAACCTGGTGAATAAGTGTGGATTGAATAAATGAGTACATGAAAAACCATGCTTAGTGAAGTTGGCTATAGGTAAAAAGAAGAGAGTTCATCATTGGGTAAGATATTGTGTATTTTACTTGAATGGTATGCCTACATTAGCACATTTGAATGTATTTTTGATGGGATCATACAGTATGTTGTTGGGTATGGACTGGTTCTATCTTCATAGGACCAAGGTGGATTGGTATGACTAGGCTATTGAGTGCCTGGATGACAATGGGGAATAAAGACTCTTGCATGGTAAGAAGAAGGCAACATCATTTAGAATGGTTACAGGTATGCAAGAAAAGCACAGTCATAGGAAAGGGTGTGTGTTATTCACAGCGCATATATCTTGTGACAAAGGTAAGGAAATTAAGGATGAATATGTCTTGAGAAGGTACCTAGTTCTACAACAGTTTCAGGATGTGTTTCCAGCAGAGATTTCAGAGTTTTCACCTCACAGGGAAGTGTACTTTTAAATTCAGTTGGTACCAAGGGTGGCACCAACATCAAAGGTACCTTATTGGATGAGCACACCAGAGTTGGTGGATTTGAAGTTGCAATTGAAGGAGATGCTTGACAAGGGATACATTAGGCCAAGTTTGTCACCTTGCGATGCACGAAGTTTGTTTGTGAATAAGAAGGATGGTACTCTCAATCTATTCAATAATTACAAGTAGTTGAATAGGGTAACCATCAAGAACAGGTATTTGTTACCAAGGATTGATGATTTATTTGACTAGTTGAAGGGAGCAACAATGTTCTCGAAGATTGATCTGAGATTAGGATACCATCAATTATGCATTAAGGAAGAGGAAATCTACAAGACTACTTTTCAGACTAGGTATGGGCATTAGGAGTTTGTCGTAGTTCCATCTAGTTTTACTAATGCTCCAACTACTTTTATGTGATTGATGAATAGTGTCTTGCATCCTTATTTGGACAAGTTTGTTATTGTATGCATTGATGATATATTGGTATATTCTAAGAATGATGAAGAACATGTCGAAAATTCAACAACAATATTGATATTACTGAGTGAGCATCAGTTGTATGCTAATCTCAGTAAATGTAGTTTATTCAAACATAAGTACATTACTTGGGACATGTGGTTTCCAAGGAATGCATAGTAGTGGATCTAGAAAAGATAAGGGTTGTCATGGAGTGGGAATCTCCTAGAAATATGGATGAGAAAATATCATTCATGGGGTTAGAAAGATGTTATAGGAGGTTCATAAGGAAATTATCACAAGATTTCTTATCCTATTACATCGTTCCAAAGGAAAGGTAAGAAATTTGAATGCATAGAGGAATGTGCAACAAGTTTTGATTAGTTGAAGTAGTTGTTGACAAATTCTCCAGTGTTAAATATTGTAGATCCGAACAAAGAGTTTGTGGTATGTAAAAATTATCTCTAGAGAGTTCTTGGTGGAGTCCTTATGTTGGAAGGATGGGTAGTATGCTATGAATGAAGGAAATTGAATGAGCATGATCATAATTATCCAACAAATTATCTTGAGTTGGCAGAAATCATCCATGCTTTGAAGATGTGGAGGCACTAGATTCTTGGCAAGCGCTTCATCTTGATGAGTGGTCAAAGTGGATTGAGGTATCTATTTGACCAACCGAATTTGAATGCTAGGAAAGCTAGATGGTTAGCCACAATTAGTGAGTTAGACTTTGAGATTAGGTACATTAAAGGTAAGGCGAACAGGGTTGCATATTCTCTTATCATGAGGATACAAGCAAATCATATAGCAGTTATGAGTTATTATGGAACATATTTACAATATCGTATCTGCCAGGTAGGATAGTAGGATGATGGGTTTATGGAGCTTATGCATAGGTTAAAATAGGGTACAAGTGATTAGGATGTGGACTACTGTGTCACAACATATGGCTTGGTCAGATTTAGGGACAGGATAGATGTACCAAATGACAATGGGTTCAAGAATATTACCTTGACAGAATTTCATGTTAAGCCATATTTAGGTCACCCATAATATCAAAAGACATTAACGATGATGAAGAAGTTCTATTATTGGCTGAACTTGAAGAAGGAAGTGGCAGAGTTTGTGGCTAGATGTTTGGATTGTCAACAAGTAAACGCAGAATGTAAGCATCCAGGTGGGTTACTACTGCCCATTTCGATTCCAAAGTGAAAATGGGAAGTCATTTCCATGGACTTCATTATAGGTTTTTCGAGGAAATCTAAACAAGATGATAATATTATGGTTGTGTTTGACAAGTTGAAAAAGGTAACACACTTCATTCCATGGAATTTTACACATTCATCTAATGATGTAGCACATGTATTCATCATATATGTAGTAAGGCTACATGGTGTACCGAAGAATATTGTGTCAAATAGGGATGCCAAGTTCACTGCTAGATTATGGAAAGAATTATTTGTAGGTTTGGGTATATAGTTGGCCTTCAGCACAGCTTATCATTTGGATACATATGGAAAGATAGAGAGGATCAACAAGATATTGGAGGATATTTTAAGGATGTATGTGATGCATCAACAACAGAAGTGGGAAGAGTATCTTCCACTGGTTTAGTTTTCTTACAACAATGGGTACCAGGAATATTTGAGGATGAGTCCACTTGAGGCATTGTATGGGCAGATTTGTAATACTCCTATCAGTTGGAGTGATCCAATGAATAGGGTGTTGATTAGACTAGACTTGTTGGCAGAGAGGGAACATGAAATGCAGGGTAATCTAGAAGAATGTAAAGGCACCAAAGGATAGATAATATATTTATGCAGATCAGAATAGGTTGTTTAAGGAGTTTTAGGTTGGGGAACATGTGTACTTGTGCATCAAGCCCAAGAAGAGCTCCTTGATGATTGGATCATGTGACATGCTAGCACCTCGATTTTGTGTACCTTTCAAGATTCTTGAGAATTGGACCTGTAGAATATCGACTTGCACTGCCTTTGACAGTGAAATTCTATGATGCATTCCATGTGTCATTGCTTCAGAAGTATGTTAAATATCTTGATCATGTGATTGACTCATATGTATTGCACGTGGAGCTAGAAGGAGAATTCTAGTCGGAACCTCAGTGCATTTTGCAGAGAAAGATGTTCATGCTCCAAAACTGATAAATCGAGCAAGTTAAAGTGCAATGGAAGAACTTTGGTCCTGATGAAGCTACATGGGAGATGGCAAATCCGATGTGGGCTATGTATCCTTCTCTATTCACTAGTTGAGTGAATTTTTTTTTCATATGTTTTTGTATGATGTTTGGTATATGTATATATGTATATGGATCTAAATACTACCATGAGTTGTGTTATAATTTTCCAATAAGCGGTATGGGTGTCGTGTTGTTATCGTTGTCATGTGATTATGTTTCTTATGTTAGTTTGCTTCTCAGTGGGATGATCATTGTAAACATTACAAAGAGCTAAGTTATAAAGCTTCATGGGTAGTATGTTTTTCTTTCAACAGTCTTGTTGTGTGTCATTGAACACCGAGGATGTTTTTTCCCCAAGGGGGACAGTTCTATAACAGCCCTAGTTAAAATTCCATGTAATAAAGTTAATAAAGGAAAAATAATAACCATCATCATGGGACATGCATTCCAAGTTGAATGTTGGGAAAAAAACATAGTGATGGGGATCACTTATGATTAATTAGTGGTTATGGAAATTGCAAAAGGCAATGGAAAAGGCTTTGGAAATGCAAAGTGGCATTAATTGGCATTTCATTTTGAAAATAATGGAAAAGAGGTTAAAAGGGAGGTGAAAGCTCACAGGTTGCATGTGAGGAGAAAATGAATCAAAATAATATAAAAATGAAGAAAATAGAGGCCTTATTGATAAAAAGGCTTTTGAGGATCAGTTTGTAGCTTTTTGTTAGTGTCAAGCTTTTGTCAGTTCAGTTTTGGAGGTCTCATTTTCTACTCTCTCTCATACTCTTGGACAATTAGAGTTTTCTTGGAGCACTCTTGGAGGAGTGTGGCATACTTGGGATTTTGAGCAAGAGAGCGCAAGAAGACATCGAGATCAGCAGCTACAAAAATTTTTTCTTGCAAGTATCGAGTTGTAAGTATGATTTCCTTGCTAGTTTTAGCATGCATGTGGTTTCTTGGTTATGATCTGTCATTGGCATGGACGATTTCATGGATTGATGGTGTATTTTCCTATCCTTTCCATTTCATGGATAACCATGGTGTTGTGGGCACATTTCCTTTTGTTTTCTTGTTGGCTCTCATGTTATTTATGGTTTTGGGTTGAGTTACTAGTTCCTAGAAGCCTTGATTGGATAAACGCTCTAGAAGCCCTATAACAGCTTGGGTTGAGTTACTAGTCCTAGCAGCCTTGGTTGGAAAAATGCTCTAGAATCTCTTTGTGGGTTGTGTTACTGGTCCTAGAATTGGAAAAACGCTTTTGAATCTCAACAATAGTTGTGGGTTGAGTTACTAGTCCTGGAAGCCCTAGTTGGAACAAATACTCTGGAGCCCTGGACAACTTGGGTAGACACCAATATGGTGATGGTTAGTGATGTCCAACCATGAGTTGGAATCAATCATTGAGGGTTGAGGTGGTTTGGCCTTTGGAAGCCCTGCTTTGTTTTTGTTTTATTTGTTCTATTAGATCCAACATTCATGCTTGGAATATGGCATGGGGGTGATTTGTTGAAAGAAATATTTGGTTCAAAAAATCTATGGTCAGAAGGTACATGGAAGTCCCAGACTTGTATGCATTTTTCATATGTTAATAAGGGATTCCTTCCTCTTTTATTTGATGGGTAAATATGCTTTTTCATATGTGGTTTTTATGGCTATTATATTTGTTATTTCTATTGAATATATGTTGGTAAAGAGGATATTTTATGACAGTCTTCATGTATGGATCTCATCATGTTTTGATTATCACACAAATGAAAAATGATTATATGAATAGATGATAATGAAACGATTTTGATAAGGCATCAATGCCTCCTTACAAATATCAAAAAAGTATGAGACCCCTATGATTAGATCTTTTGTTATGGCCTGTAGATTACACATTTTTTATATGTTTGACGAAATGTCTCTCATGGCTAGTATGGGTCCATCCAAGTCATTGATAAAATGTTTGCATTAGTCACCTTATTCCATTGTTATTTATCATTTTTGAAAGTTTCATGAAGTTCTAGGCAGTGGCCTGAGTCTTGGCCCTTAAAAAGTGGCACTGAACCTAGGGTTGCTAGCTCAGAACTAGCTAAAAAATTCCCCAACCATTGGAATGCCCTTGCTATGGGAGAAACTGGAAGGCCTCAATCACATGTAGAGCTTGTCATGGGATCGGTTGAGGGTCCAGATTAGTGAAATGTCAACTTGTATCAGGGGTTGGTCAGCTGGAAAGATTGGTTGGATCTTGAAGATTTTGTAACATGTGTGGAAGGTCATAATGGTTTTGTTTTGTTGGTTCCACTTCCTTAATTATACATGGGGATTTGAATAACATCATATTTACCTCTTGTCACATGTTTACCCCAATAGCCCAGTTAACTTGGGTAAATGTGGGATCAGGGTGTTACAACTTGGTATTCATTGCCTACTTGTTATGATGGATTCTCAACTCGTGGTATTACATTTCAATAATGTCTATTCCTTAAGAATTTCATCAATGTTAGGGATGTTTCTACAAGTTCGTGTCTTGGAAATATAATTTGATACATTGAATATCAACATATTCCTAGACATTTAAATACATTAACCGACACATTGGCAAGCTATGTATTAAATCGACATTTGCAACATTTGTAAAAAGAAACAATAGTCATCCATACATTATATAAAATAGGTAGGGTAAATACAAAAAGTATCCATAGATTAATATGTCTGTAAAAAAAATTGGCTTTTGAAGAAATGGTGTCCAAGGCATATGAGGCATGTGGCCTTTTATTATCCGCATATATGCCGATGAAACCAAAAAGAAAAAATCTAGTTAAAAATGTTAGAATCTAAGCATGGTGCTCATGATAATAGATGATAGCATGAGCCATTTGTCGCAACAGAGGACAAAAATGTCCAGGTACTCTTGTCATATGCCACGATAATGAGGAGGAAGTTCATCTATTCCAATATTTGGAATGTCTAGAGTTATCCTTTCAAGGTTCTCCTCGATCTCAGCTAAGGTCTCTACTTTCATAGGATACTTCTTTACAATTATTGGCTTGAGGGGACTTGGACCCAGGTTCATATTTAGTTGCACTAACTAACAAAACCCTACATTACCAACCCTTTCAGAAGCAACCGCATACTGCAGGCTTTAGTCTCACCTGAGGCAATATCAGGGGATGCTAGAACTAGGTTTCTACATTGAAAGGACTATGTGATGTGATTTTGTTAAACTTAGGGCTTTATCTCGACCTTCGTGAACCCTAACCCTTAAAACCCAGAAATTACAATGAATAACAGTTAGAAGATCTAAACCCTTCACCGATAGTGCTAAACATTCATAACATCATGTAAATAAATAGATCTACATCTTCGCACATCTATTAAGTACTTTTCTAGGTTAATTGCATTCAACACATCAACAATACAGTAAATATAGAAATAAATAATAACACACACATACACAGGTAATTCTTTAGAACCAACCTTTATTATGTTTAGATCTTTAATTACAGACTTCACTCCTCAAAATGTGGAGACTTTACAATATTAACAAAACTTTACAAAATTTCACCCCAGGAGACCCCCTCCCAACATGACCCCAACACAAAGTCGTGACTCGCCCCAAGTCACTCTGCTAGTTTTGCCTCGATCTTTTCTTGAAGATCATTGAACTCTGTCTTCAATGCTTGAAGATCTACTATTCCCTGCGCAATGACCTAACGAACTTCTTCAACTAGTTTCTTTGTGGTTGGACCTTCGACTACAAGGCCCATGTTTCTCAGTGTCTGTTACATAGCCTTAAACTTGCTCTGAACTATCTACGAGAGCTATCTTGCCTCATCGGCCCAAGGCTGCATCCTTGAGGATATGATGGAGGCCTTCTAACATAGCTCATCAATATGGGTCTGGATGAACTTTCCCTCCTACAGTCTGGTGAACCTTTTCATTGGTGCTAAGGTCTGCATTGTTGCCCTATTTTTGTCAAACTACATATGTTTTTCTCAGATGTCTACTTCAATTTTCTCCAAGCGTGGATCCTCTTATAGTGAGGTCCACATCACCATCGTTTTCTCAAATAATTGGTTGTAATCCTTGATTACAGCTTCCAGAGAATTCATATCTTCTTTAATAGCAGCCTCATGCTACTCTCTGACTTCCATAGGAGTGGTTGGATATAGCTTAAGTTGAATCTCTAAGATCTGTAGTTGCATCTCAATGCATACCTTTCCAATTTCCTCAAATTCTTTTACCGCAGAAGCTAACTTCTTGATTTTTTCTACAGAGGTCGCTTCTGCTGGAATTTGGAGCTCAGGAAGCTCACTGCAGACCTACATTATCGATGCTTCCAGCTACTAACTGCGTGCAATGACCTGTTCTCATTTTTTGAGTGCATGCGCCTTTTCCTTGAACATTTTTTGGTTATTAGTCTTAACTTCACTAATAACTAGTAATGCTCTTTGTTCCCGGATCCAAAGCTCATCTGATACTCCTTGATGCATCTCATGCAATGAATGAATGGGGAGTCTCACAAGGTTAAGTATCAAAATTTTCATATGTAATAGGTGTGCCCTATCCTCTGAAGTCTCAACGTGCAACAATCCCTCTGGTAATTTTACTGTGCAGAGGTTTTTGGTGATCTCTATTGTTGAGGTTATCATGCTCGCTTGCTTCAGGATTGCTTGTCCAACGCTTGCCTAGATCACTCCTGTCTGGACCTCTAATTCCTTTAGGCCATATTGTTCTTGTCCAATGCCTAATGGTACTGGTCCTCGATGTGTCCCCAAATAGTTTCTATGGTGTTGTGGACTACATCACTAATCTCATCAAGGTCCCCCTTCATAAGGACCAATTGGGTCGTGCTTACAGATTTGTCAAACCTATGCTTCTTACGAGGTCCTGTGGAACTTCCCATTTACCTCTTTTTGACCCTAAAGAGAGACTCCTAGTCCACACCCCCTTCCTCTTCACCCTTAGTATCCACCTCAACATCTGTGTGCTCCATTTCAGGTTCTTCAAGGTCAATAGTGACCTACGACATGGTTGCAACTTTCTCCTTTGGTGCTTCCGTCTCTTTTGCAAAGACCTATTCTTTCGGTGCTTCCCTCTCTTTGGTAACAAGTTTTTCCTATTGTGCTACATTTTATTTCTACGTGGAATTTTCTTTCCCCGTGGCCTTTTCTTTCATAGAATCCTTCTATTCTTCTTTCTCCTTGTCTTTCTATGTTGTTATCGTAGTTGTAGTTTTCCCTACTTCACTTTCGGCAACCTTACATGTTCCTATGCCTGCATCATATGGGGTGATCCATTCACTCATCCATTTGCTGATGACCCCCATAGTGTCATATTATGCGACCATGTATGGAAACTTATGCCATGTGCCCATGGAATCCTTCTTTGTGCTTATAGAAATATTATGAAAATCTACCTTGAAATCTGCAATATTAGCATGCTACACATGTAAGCTAGGTGACAAACATGGTTGTTGGTTGATCACCATCTTAAACTCAAACTTGAAAAAGGCCCAGAAGATATTTGTTTCCATCACGCATTCAAGATCCTTCTTCTCCCACAGCGAGGAAAATTTGGCAACCTCCCATAAGTCTGGATCATGTGTTAGGAACTGGCTCTCCTCAGGTGTCCTCCATGCCACCAGTGCGATCAGTAGAATTAACCATGCATAGTGGAATGCCTTTACAACCTCTTGTGATTTGTAGCAATCCTCCAAGAACTCATGACAAAGATACTTAACCTAATTGTATTGAACACCTTTGCTTCATTGCGCAGCCAAAAATACTACTGGTTACGTCACTTCATCAACATAACACTTCCTCATTATCTTTCCAGCCAATATTTGTGTAGCAAATTGCACAATGTCATCTAATATGGAGCATCGTATAGCCGTGCAACTTATTCACCAACCCAAAGTCACTCTTCATCTGGTCTTCCAGCTTCTTCTCCTGTGATTTCCCCACAAAATCATCTACGGGATTCATGCCCTAATAAGGCAACAAGGTTATTTGGTAGACCAACATGTTGGTAATTGGAATGGGCCCTCCCAACCAAAGGCACCCATCATGAACCAATGTCAATAATTGATGCACACAGACAGTGTTAATGATACATGTTAAGAAATCTCATGCACTTAATTCTGGCCACCCATTTAATTGACTCAAGTTGTGTAACATCCGACTCCTCATAGTAGACTTTCTTCAGTTATTTGCTCGGTTCGAACTGTTGGAACTTCACGTGATCACCCAGGTCCCAGTCCTCCATCTTCAAAAATGGTAACCGAGCCAATGGTGTGGAGACCTGGAATGTCACTAAATTTGGGTCCTTATTAACTTTGGCTATGGGTTTTCTAGGGGTAAATAAAGTGGTAATTGAGTAAGCGGCACTGCTTCATCTGCATCAATCTCTTCAACCCCTGTATTTAAGTATTCCTCATCCAAGTCCAAGGGTTAAATTGGCTACTTGCTCCTATCCATCTGGCCTTTCTATCTAACCTCCATTGGATTCTTTCACAATGATTTCCACACCAGTGCTTGCTGGGGATTCTTTTGCTTCTTCTCTCTTTTCATAGAGGCAATGGGTTTAGGCCTCGGTGACCTAGGCATTGTGGTATGTACTGGTTGTGTTGCAGTCATTCTATCAAATAATATTTCCTTCTACCACTCAGGTAAATCCACCTCCCACCCAATTCCTTGTTGTGAAAAATTCTCTCATATCTCTTTCCAATCCCCTCTAGACATGCACCAATTGTCTTGTTGCAAACTAAAGCGCAAAAGCTCAAGGCAATTTCTTTGGAGGAAAATTGTTTGAATGTGGAGTAGGATGTTGTATTTATAGCCCATTTTGAATTCAAATCCATCCATTCCCTCCATATGACCATCATTAATGCTCTTTTGGCAGCAAATTTCCAAAGATATGCCCCTTAAATGCTCTCCCCCCGCTCCCTTTAACGGAATAATAGCCATCCAATCATCTATAGTGCTTCCAACAGTCACTTTTTGGCTAGGTTTTGTAGGACCCATAGTGCTAGTGCATCTGCTTCATCATAGCTCTCCTCTGTGCCTTTCTCCTAATCGTCGTGTAGCCCCTTCGCTTCGCCAAACTTCCCTTCTTGCAGACTAGTTTATAGTCCCACACTTCCTTGCAACTACTTGAATTACTAAAATTTCCCTACCTCCATATAGTCATTGCATAGGGGTGAGATCACCCCTATATAGCTTCAACTGGCTCCCATTGATTTTCCTTGGAAATAGATCCCCGTTCAGCTTCACGAGCTGAACTGCACCTCCATCCATAATCTCCTAGATGATATATGGTCCCAACCAATGCATCTGAAACTTTCATGGAAACTTCATGAACTTTCTATCATAAAACAATACTAAATCTCCACCTTTAAGGGTGTGCTACTCAATGTAGCAATCATGTTACGCCTTTTCTCAAGCCTTCTGCACCTGCCGATGAAAGCTTGCCAAAAAGTGATCTTCTTCTAACTCAAGTATCTGCGCAAGGCTTTTTTCCATGGTATCCTGATCTAAAATCTATGTGACTGCAACAATCCTCAAACTGGGCACGATGTACTCCATTGGTAGTACTACCTCTTCTCCATAAACCAGCCTAAACGGTGTTTGTCTAGTCAATTTCTTAAAGGTAGTTTTATATGCCCAAAGAATTGTTGGTATGCACACATCCCAATCATTCCTATTTTCATTACAAATATTCGTCAAAGCACTTTACAGGATTTTTTTAAAGGTTTCCACTATACCATTTTCTTGAGGATGATATGACGTGCCTTTTTGATGACACATCTAAAATTCTTCAAGCAAAGCAGCAATTGTTTCATTCAGGAAGTGCGAACCCTTGTCGCTCATCAAAATATTAGGATAGCCAAACTAAGACAATACGTATTCAAATATGAACTTCGCAGTTGTAGCCACATTGAAATCCTTCACAGGCTGCACCTTAGCCCACCTGGTCAAGTCTTCGGTCGACATAATGATATATCATGCTCCTGTATTCTTTCCTAGTGGTTGAATCAATCCCACAAAGTCTTTTGTCTATTTATCGAATTCCTGTAACGAAACTTGCAGGTTCAAGAAATTCATCCCTTCGAGATGGCCTCCATGTCCTCTGACAGACATCCCATGCCCTATAATATTCCTTGGAATCCTTATGCACAGTGGGCCACCATAGCCCAACTCGTAGGATTTTTTGTGTAGTGTCTCTTCGAGCATAATGTCCTCGAGAAAATCCTCCATGTGCTTCAGCATGGATACTTTGTCTTTCATAATCTGATACATACCTACGTAGAACTTCATCTGATCCCATTTTATACAAATACCTTGCAATGATAGAAAAATCCACAACCCTAACCACCAATTCTTTCTTCCACTGTGTTGTATACCCTTCAAGAGTTGTACCCATAGACAAAAATTGGCTTATGTTTGCAAAATGCTCATTTGCAATGTGCATAGCAAAGAGTTGTACATAAGGCAATCCTTCATCAAGACTTGTAGGCTTGTCATCATTCTCAATCTGCGAAAGGTGATCTGGTCCAACATTTAATCTCCCTAGCTTCACAACTACTTCAAAGTCATATTCTTGAAACAACAGTAACCACCTACAAATTCCCCCCCCCCCCCCAAACATAGGCTTATTCACCAGGTACTTCAAAGCTGAATGGTCCATGTACATTTTGAAGTGAGCACCCAACAAATAATGCCTAAAATTCTAGAGCGCGTACACCATCGCCAATCCTTCGCACTCCATGGTTGAATAATTCTTCTCTACCTTAGACAACTTCCTGCTTGCGAATGAAATTGGATGGTCGATATCACTTGCACTCGGTTGGGTTAACACTGCTCCTAATGCTATGCAGGATGCATCTACATGTATGTGGAATTATTTCTTCCAATCGAGGAAAACCAAAATAGGTTTCTTAACCATATTTTCCTTCAATACATCTAATATTTTCTGCCAATCATCATCCCAGCAAAATGTTGCATCCTTCTTCAATATTTTTTCCATAGGCGTAGTGATCTGTGCATATGCCTTGATGAATTTCCTATAGTATCTTGTATGGCCCAATGTTGTGCGCAATTGTTTTACATTCCTTGGAGGCTCCAGATTGATAATCACTACAATTTTGGTAGGGTCCACCATCAACCCCTGCTTACAAACAACGTGACTCAAGAGTATCCCATATTGTATGCAAAATATGCACTTCTTTAGATTAAGGGATATCTAGTACTTCCTACAAGTATCCAACATTAGGTGAAGACTGGCAACATTCTTCTTCACTAACCCAAACACCCTCCAATCATCAAAGTAAACCTTCAAAAACTTATGAATAAATTCTTTAAATGATGTGAGTACTACCCTAGAAAAGATCGCGGGTGCATTCTTAAGTCCAAAGCACATAACTGTATACTGAAAACAACCCCATTCTGTGGTGAAGGTAGCCTTACTTTGATCTTTTGGCATGATCTTGATCTGGTGACACCCTAAGAACCCATTTGTAAATGAGTAGGCTTCTTGATCACCAACATTTTCCAATACTTCATCTATGAATGGTGTAGGGAATGGATCATGTACACAAGCATCGTTCAACCTATTTAGATCTACACAGATTCGGATTTCACCCTTCGTCTTATTCTCCTAAACCACCATAGGACTAACTCAGTCTAATTCTTCTACAGGCTCAATAATTCCTACTGCAAGCATCTTATCTAGTTCTTCGCACACTTTTTCTTTGTACTTAGGATTCAACCAATATGGGCGTTGCTTTACCGACTTCGCATATGGCTTTAGATTGATCTTCATAACACCCAAATAACCTATTGTCCCCTTCAAATCAGAGAACTTTGTCAGAAACAAGTCCTGATATTCTCGTAATAACTCCGCGACTTTGTTAATTGTGTCCTCATCCCAGTAGTCACCTATCTTTGTGAACTTCGGTTGCGCTTCCGACCCAATGTTCACATGCTTGGTTTCCAATGGTTTTGAGATGTCAGGAACTTTTTCCTTAGGCCCTGTGACTTTGCATTGTCCCTCTGACTCAAGGATACTGATATTTCTGGGATCTTCCTCACCTTGTTCTGTGGTCACATTGTAGCATTCCAAAGCATGGTGCAACCACGTACTCCAATATATTGTACCCATGTGACAGACTCTCCAGGCGTTCTGAATATTGCAGCCTTGATTTCCTTTAATGATTCATCAATACACTCAAACCCATCCTCAAAACTGAATGTTAACAAAAAAATTTCCATCAGAACATCCCACTCTGTGGTTCTGTGTCGCAGCTCTGTTTCTAGATACCAATTCATCGGGATAGTATCTAAAGTGTGGCAGAATATGTGCACCCATTCAGGTTGTGGTTCCTCTCTCCATGTTTTTGTCAACCGATCCAGATGCTCGTGTGGATCACCCTTCCCTATATATTTTTCAATAATGTGGGTATTGGCATATCCAAACCACAATTCATCATCCTACAATATTCTTTCCAGTTTGTAAAATTGTTCTTATGTGTTCCCCACCATCTGGAAAGCATATTTCTCAACGGGATGTCTAATGCCTGGAACTAATCCTCCGGTACATCCCTTTAAAATTTGTCTAGAAATAAATTTACATCTTATAATCCATCATAACATGGTAAATTGTGTACCTCATTTGATATACATTGGAGATTTAGTAATCGTGTTGCATCACAACATCGATACTTCATGCAATCTATTATGCCAATTCTCGAGCTCCTCATCTAAATCCAAGTTGCAGGAGTTGTCCATTTCCCAAGTAATCTGCCCATCTACCATAGGGTTGATCCAATCCTCATCCCACACAGTAATCTTATAGATCTGTTAAATATCATCCTCATAGTAATCTCGGACTAGTTCAGTATACTGCGTACCCTTAGCTAGATCCATTGGAACAATAAATCTTAGTTCCTTCTTCTCAAATGCCATGTTGCAATTATTCAAGTTGATGACCACATTTATATCAAATTCCCAATCAATTCCAAGCAGCACTGAGTATGGATTATTGTCATTCACTATTTCGTTTACTTTGAAATCAGCTATAGCATGTTCCCCTTCAATATCTACAGTTACTCAATGTAAGCACCCCATTGGAATAATCTTATGTTGGTTCATCAGTCGCAGTTGAATTGGGGACCACTATAGCGCCGAATTTCCCATTCTTTCCCAATTTTGTTTAGGAAAAAAAATCGCATCGGATCTTAAATCTAGGATCACCTGGTCCATTTCGAATTCCCCAATCTCTGCAGTCAATCTCATCTCTTGACCAGACATTTTCTTACCCTTGTCCACATTATGCATTACGTGTTGTTCAGGCAATGGTTTACCCTTGCCAGCACAATTGTCTATCAAATCTTGCAGTCCGTCTACTACTTTTTAGTCCCTTAGGAGCTTCATGCAGTTCTGTAAGAAAGATGTTAACAATGAAGGATATTTATAAGAAGAGTTTCGGCGTAAATCACATCAAAAAGACCTTTGTTGACGCGTTTCGAACCAACTAGTGTGGTTCATCGTCAGGACAAGTTGAAGACACCTATTTGGCTTAGCATGTTTAAATAGACTGACTTAGCAGAGACTCCAACGACTATCTAACGGCTAATTTGGACTCAGCGTCCAGGTCAAAACTAAAAATAAATTTAATATTCTTTTTATTTTTATTTTTATTTTGTTTTTATAATATTGAGATTTAATTATATATAATTCTATTTTTATAAAAATTCTAAAGGTTATCCTATAAATAAAAATGAATTGTTTAATAATATACTTTTTTGGTCAAAATTGATCATAATAATATTATTAGGATATCAATAGATAGTGAGGTAAGTATATAGTTGTAAATTATTCTTTTATTATTTATTTACTAAATATATATCTAAATTTATAAAATAGAATTATATATAATTAAATCCCCAATATTATAAAAAAAACAAAATAAAAATAAAAATAAAAAGAATATTAAATTTATTTTTAGTTTTGACCTGGACCCTGAGTCCAAATTAGTCGTTATATAGCCATTGGAGTCTCTGCTAAGTCAGTCTATTTAAACATGCTAAGCCAAATAGGTGTCTTCAACTTGTCCTGACGATGAACCACACTAGTTGGTTCGAAACGCGTCGACAAAGGTCTTTTTGATGTGATTTACGCCGAAACTCTTCTTATAAATATGACGGATCACAGAAGCCTCAATTCTACAATGAAGGATATGTTTCCTGTGCAACACTAACTTCTTCAAGCTTCTCCATTCATGCACTCAGACTTTATGATGTGGAATCTCCTGAATCTGCAAAGCTCTTTTTCACCTCCATAAAATTTTTTTTTTCCTCATTTAAATCAAATCCAGCATCTTTGTCAGCAACCTTATATACCCCTATATGTTCTTATGGTTGTTTTCTTGCGGCTTTATCTTCCCCGATAGTTATACCACTTCGCATAACTATATTAACATTGGGTCCATCTTCACGCGGTTCTGATCTCATCGTCTAGTTATTCTGAGTAGGTTGTTGGGTCTTCTTCTCTTGCATCTTTGCGATGAGCATGGGACAATCCTATATGACGTGATCAAATTGTCGGAAATATTAATAAGAGGGGTGTTTCAGGTTCTGACATTCCCATGCAAAAGTATTCTAGTTCCCCATATTTGTAACAAATGATCTGTCCACAACCTCTTCCAGTTCCTTCCCCTCATCCTCTTCCTCGTCCCTGGAATCCTCCACGCATTTTAGTTGCACCTTGATCCTACTGAGGACATGTCTCAGCCTATACTCTATATGTCGGAGTTTTTTCCATCATTAACTCATAACTTCGGAAATTACGCTCATCATGGCCTACAGACTTACAAAAATTGAAAATTGTTGTTGGGAAGTATGCACAAAATTCTTTAACAGATGGGAATTGTCTGTTGAATGTTTTCCTGTGATATGCAAGATACTACAACACAGTACTACGTCAGTACTTGATCCAGTGGTATTTTCTGCTTTCAAGGGGTTAGGACCTCCAACAATTAGATATTTCTGATACACAGGCAATGATCCTTGTCATGACCATGCCCCTTACACTTTAAGCACCATATTTTTGCGCAAGTCTCATTTTGGACCTCTTTCCCTTTTTTGAGATCCTACAAATCCATATGTAGGCTAGCCAACTGCGACTGAATCTGCTACATGCCCAGATTTGTAGCCTGAATAGGCAAAGCCTCCTACTTGATAGTGTTATATAGGAAAATTACCTCCTCATCAGTTCAAAGGGAAAAGACATGATAACTGAAGCAATGACCAAGTTCACAATCCTTGTTTCCAAGCTAACTTTGTCTATACACTAGCAACATGATTTATAAAGCTTCTCAGCAAGCCTAAGGGTGTGTTAGTGACCTAAGTAACTCTACTTGTTACCTTGGGAATAGTGTTAGTAAACCCTAATGAGATTCTAAGTTTAGGAATGGATTGACAAAGAAATATCCCTATATTCTCTCCTAAATCAACTCAGAAAAGCAAGGAAACATCAAAGTTCGACCTATTTGGGGGATTACTAATCCTAATGGAGTATGCAAATGGGAAAGAGCTCAAAAGAATGGCAACATCATTGCTTTTACCTAAAGAAATGCCTGGAGAAACTTGGCAACCCTAACATGCTACATAAGAAGAGCTAGGGATATTGTGAAAGAGGTCAGATCATTTGAAAGGATAGCTTACTTTATTGTCGAGTAGAGTCTCAGACGTAAGCATAAGAATTTGGTAAGAAGGGATAGAGAGAGAGGAGCTGGAGGGGTAAGGGAAGGCTGATGAAACCGATGGTTGTAATCACTCTTTTGACATTAATATAGAACTGCAGTTGTACTATCCACTCTGTGATGTTGGTACTATAATTCATTTATATGTTTATTCAATGTATTTTAGCATGAGTGGCTTAGTTATGTGCAACTAGATGTATTTTGTATGTGCAGGACTTGATCTGGAGCTGGCTCAGGGAACTACCACCTCGTTGCATTACACTCTCCAGCAACTCCACACAAAGGCTCGAGGTAATGAATTCGTTTCTCTTTTATAGTTAGTTGTTGAACATGGACATGCATGTATCTTTGTGACAGCTGTAGATAACCTTATAGTCTGCCAAGGGTCCTGGGAAGACCATTGGGGTTCCTTCATCTTCCATACACCGTGCATTAATCCCTATAGCACATAGAAATTTCCAATTCTTCCACCTATGTTCCCAACTTCTACTATGACAATGGTAATCCCAAATGAGGTAACAACAAAGAAATATACCAACCCTTATGCTTCTCATTCGAGATTTGCAGATTAGCCTATTGTAGCAGACATTTCAACCTTTGATCAAAATCCCATGCAGATTCATTCACCTTCTGCTTAATTTCTTTGACCTCAGTTACAGACTGGGCTTGAGACTTAGGCTTCTTAAATTCTTTATTCAGTGCACATTTTGTGTCTTTCAACGTCGCAGTTGGGTGATTCATATTGTACTTAATATACCATCTCAGTACCCTATCTTGCAATGTTGTGACCAGCTGCACTTTCTTCAGGTCATCATTTGTTATCTGTTGTGACTTCCACACAGCATCTACTAAAAACCATATATGTTCATGACCTTCAGTACCTAGACCCTTGAATATAGGCATCTTCATAGTGTTCACCATACTGAATAGCGGAGGTGGAGGTGGAGGTCTAGTTTTGTGAGGTGGAGATGGTGGCTGAGGTGGAGTGGATGGATGTGTTATTCCTGCAATACTCTGACTTACCACCTACGGGACACCTTGAGGCATCTTCAAGCTATTAATTTCTTCTTCACTATCATATGCTTCCAACAAAGGACTGTGCTTTGTATTTGAATCTAGATCTCTTCTGAATGGTCTCCCACTTCGCATAGCTCCCGTCAAGTCTCGTCTAAACATAAATTTAATGGCATAACATTTTTCTCACACAATAGAATTTTAATCCAAGTTTTCAGAGATTTTAGATACTTATCTCTTTGTCCTTTGAAAAAATGGCATTTAGCTTCACTATAACTGTCATATCTGTTAATCACGAACTAAGTAATAAATCCACCAAAAATACTATCGATCCAATAATCGACAGCCTTCACAATCTTGTTTTCTAATCCTTCCAGACACCTTACTAACTCTGGAGTCCACACAATAGGATTATCCAGCTTCCAAGTACCTTGACCATCCACCAATTTAGCCAACCATTCGTATAACTCACCTGAAAAAGAGCAGAGTAAAATTTCATGTTCTTCTGTATATAGGTATCTCTACAACCACTCTTCTTTTGAAAAGTGTGGATTCCTGTTTTCTTGAGTTGCAAACTCATGCAACTTCCGATCTATCCACTTTTAAATCTCCTTCTTAGTTAGTATCCACTTATGCCACATCACACACTCATAAGATAGATCTTGGTCTCAACAACGGAACCATTTGTTGGATTGAGGGGGTTTGGACCCAGGTGCAGAATTAGCTACGCTAACCAACAAAACCCTACACTGCAGGCCATTTTGGAAACAACCCACATAACACAAGCTGCAGCCTCACCTGAGGAAATGATGTGGTTTTGTTAAACTTAGTGCTTTATTTGACCTTTGCGAATCCTAACCCTTAAAACCTGGAAATTACAACAACGAATAGTTAGCATATCTAAACCCTTCGTCGATTGCACTAAACATTCATAACATCATGTAAATAAACATATCTACTTCTACGTGCATCTATTAAGTGCTTTTTCATATTAAATTCATTCAACAGATCAACAATACAGTAAATTAAAAGATAAATAATAACACAAAGATACACATGTAATTCTTCAAAACCAGCCTTTATTATGCTTAGATCTTCAATTGCAATCCTTTCCAACCTTGTGCACAGAGTTGTAAGGGCCCACGTACTCAGGTGCAAAATTATGAAGGTCTCCGCGTACATGGCTTTAGGAGCCTTCCCCTTTGCCTAAGTATAGAAAACAGACCCAAATCTTTCATTTATATCTCTTACTTAGCTAATGGATTTATATATATAGCTCTTCTATGACTCCTTTTGATATCTTTCTTTATTACAATACCATGGTCCACAAACCATGGGTGGGTCACAAAACAACTTGACTCTTAACAAAATAAGGGGATTTGACCTTCCTAAAGCCCCTCTGACTGCTATCGACTTGCACTACTCGCGCTTTAATCCTCAAAATGTGGAGACTTTAAAAAATTTGACCCCAGGGGACCCCATCCCAACAACAATGCACATTGGTTATTCACCATGCCTAACTATTGGTGACATCACTTCTAGTCTAACTTTTCCAATGTCTACATGGTATTTGGATAGTTAGTCTTGGCACAAATTTAAGAACACAAAAAAAAACAAAAAACAACCAAAGTGAGAATTTTTACCTATGTCACCCCACTACATTCCTTCAGGAAGAGGAATATCAAGATCACCTGTGAAATCTACACCTGCGTATAGGTAATCCTTCATCATGAGAAGTTATTGACCCAACCATTAGAATAATGTAGGTACATACTTTACTAATGGACCACCTCCGTGATGGTCCATAACATACAGGGATCTCTAGGCCCTTTCATCTCCATGGAAACTTGTAGGCATAGTAAGGGAATTCTCTCCAAAGCAAAAGACACTACAATAGATCCATAATCAAATTGTTTGAGTTACTCTGTCTTTGCTTCAGTCAATTTCCCCTTCAAATTGGCTAAGACCCCGTCCACAAAAATTAAAAATGGTTGGCTTCATACACTCTAATACATATTCAATTTGTTCTTTTGTGGCCAAGTGAGTAGCTGCACTTCCACTCAAGCGAATGATTGTGAAATGGAAGCTCTCTAATATCTTTAATCTCAATCCTTCCACTGGTTTTTTAACATCCTCAAATGAAATATTCTCTTATGTAGTAATATGTTGGTTCACCCCCAACCTTAGGGCTAGATAGTGAAACATTGGCTCCTCTACGTGAGAGCCTTGTCAAGAAATAGATGTCCTTGACACCAATGGTAAGGGTGTGTATACCAAACTGGAAATTTTGTTCTTGGAAATTTCGGGCTCTTAGAAACCAATTTAGCATATCTAACTAGACCCTCATGCCTGAAACCAATAATAATTTTGCAAGACCATATATCCTGAATGCTTGCATAGTCTATGGATCATTAGCGACAATGACATTTTATTTTTCATGTTCTCTCTCTCTTCATTCCATTTTTCTTAGTCAAATATCTGCAATAAATGAAGAAAAAAGGTTAGATTACAAGCATGAGGAAATATCAAAAAAAAATTGAGCCTCATCTCTACTTTTTCTATGCTCTCGTTGCCTATCACACTTCATATTGAGAGACAACTCATAGCTTGCATGTCGTCTCTCAATACATAGTATGACACAACTATTTTTCCTTGTTTTAAACAAAAAGGCTTGCGCACCTCTCGATATAGGGAGCATGTGAAATCCCAAGGACATATTTTCCATCATTTAAAATATCAGAAATTGAATAAAAGACCATTTAAATGAAAAAATGAAACTGTGAATGCGAAGAATATTAAAATAGCTCTTACCTAGAGAAGAAGACACTCAAAATAGTCCACTAGATAGATCACAATTCACTCCTGAAGATTTGGGGAAAAAATCACTATTCAGAGATCAAATGGTAAAAACACACAATGGTAAAAATGATTTAGTTTTTGGGATTTTATAATCGAATTTGGTTAATTAAAATAATATTTTTTAACCTTTGGGTCAAAAGTCAAATATTTTAGTCATTTTCATTATTTTTAAGTAGTTATGGTAATTTTTTATCTGAATGTGTAGATTACAGGTTAATTTTTGAAACAAATCATTTTGGAGATGAGTATACTTTTATCACTTTTTCTCACTCTTTAAAATTTATGAAAAATAAACTCTTTGGAGTTACCTTTAAGCTCTTTTCTAACTCCCAAAATATGAAAATATTTCCGAGTAAACTTGTTTTTTATCAAACTTGTTAAAGTATATGAAAAAAATGCCTACCTTGTATAAGTTTACCCCTTTCATGGACTATGTATACTATTTACAAAAAAGGTATACTTTGATCGACCATGGTCAAAAGAGTTCTCCCTTGCATTATTTTCTGCCTTTTTAGGCTCAGGAGTCTAAATTTATGAAAAGGAACACAATGAAATTTTCATTTTATCTCTTTTTTGAACTCTCTAAATATGAAAAAGGAATCAAGTTATCCCTTCACTGAACTTGTAAAACATAAACAGTGTAGGACTCATCAAACATGATGAGACCGATCCACTCCTTCCTAGAGTTCATTAAAAATACTTCTGAAAGAAGTTATCCAAAGGAAGAGATTATAGTACAAGCATATGTTATCCTCCTCAAGATTGATAAAAATAAATCGGTACTCGCCAGAAATGGGGGGTGGGGGGGAGGAATTAGGAAAAACAGTGTATAAATTTTGTATTTGACAGTGAGTCACTCTTGAACATGACACTCTTTCACTTTCATGTCTTATTTGGTTGGGAAATCCACTATCCTATATATTTATAACACCTCCTTGAAAGTCTCCATACCATATTTTTATCCCATATTGAGTCTGTGTTGCCAACTCAGTATAGTGTCATTAATATGTTCAAGAGAAGTTCAACCTCGATTGAAATCTTGTGTAGTACTTAGAGCACTCTTTTGTGTCATCCATATTTGACTCGGGCCTGAATTATTTAATTTGTTCTACTCAAAATATTAATACATGTTTCATATCATTGATGGGGGATACATCAAGGCCCTCCTGCGATGAGTCACTGCCTATCAACTTCAACACATTATCTAGGAAGTTGACTTAGAAACTCCCTTTAGTGCCTTGGAACATGCATGCTTCAATGGTAGGTCTCCTTGATTTTGATGAAATATTTACATCATTTTCCTTTGATAAGAATATTCTATGAGTGTTCGACTGCAGATCATTCATTCACACTTCATTGACATTACTGGTGGTTTCTCTCACATATGTTAATGGTTCTAATCATTGACTCGTAATGAGAGGGTGTTGTTGGGTAGTGGATCCCCCCATAACATGTTTTGGGGCTTAAAGCCTGAGTTTTGGTCAATGTACTGTAAATACCCTACAAAATGTGAATGCAGAGCGCGAGAGCCTAGGGTTGTCCACCCTAAAATAATGTAATTTAATATAGAATTTGTTAGCCTCCCCATGGTCTCCAAACCATGGGATTGTATAAATAAAGCGAGTCTCTAAGGGTAAAAGGTAGTCTTAGTCTTAGCTTTGAGAATTATTATGGGTTTTTGAACGAGGAAGTCACTCTGAGTCTATAAGTCTGAGTCTTGGGTCATAGTAGTAGTAAGAGGCTCTGCAGCTGAGTGCACAGAGGCCTGTTAGAGTCCGCAACTGTGTGCACGGACCCCTATAGCTGAGTGCGCAGGGTGGAGTTGGGATTGTATCTGAATAGAAGATTAATAAAAGATAAGTTGATTCTAAAATACTATGTGTTTATTGCTTCTGAGATATGCATCTCTTTACAGTTTATGATTGCGCACATTGGTTATAAATGTTGAATGATTAATGAGAATATTGGGTATATGCAATTAAGTTATGATATGTAATAATAACACAGTAAGGATAAAGGATCTATACAACCCCTCTTCGTGCTCTTTATAGCGTTGTGTGGAAGCAGTTGCACAAGCTGCAAAGGACAGATGGTTGCGCGGAGTGGCATAAGCAAGTAGGATCAGTTTGTGAACTTCCCAGACTTCATCAAGACATCCCTAGGGTGCAGAAACCTGGTTCCAGCACCCTCTCATACTACCTTCGGTGAGACCTCAGTCCACACACCATGGACTTTTGCCAAAAGGGATGGTAGCTTTGGGATTTGTTTGGCTAAATCAATTCTGAACCTGGGTCAGGCCCTAATAAGCCAACAAATGGTTCCGTTGTGGGGACTGGGATCTGCCTAAGGGATGTCTGATGTCGGAACACTAGAATCCCACAAAGAAGGAAATTGAAGAGTGGCTGGATCAGAAGATTCACGAGTTCATGGTACAGGAAAACAGAACTCCGCAACTATATGAGAAAAGGTGGCTGGATCGCTACGTGTATACATAAATCCACGAGATCTTCTTCGCATCCTTTCCTTCCAAACTATGAGTGGATCGCAAAGTTAGCTGACAGCTAGGGAAGGTGCAAGCTCGACCAACCGATCGTATGGATTCCGAAGTTAGTGCGTATACTAGAGGCATAAAAAGATAAGATCGCACGAGCTGTGGACCATTAGCTCAACCAGATAATAGGGGGATTTATCATTGAGTTTGAGATAGACACAATCGTGAGCTACAACGAAGTAGAGCAACGTTTCCTTAAGGGAATACGAGGTAGGTACATTAAATCCCTGAATATCTGGATTAAGATGTTGTTATGTGAAAAATGGGTGATGTGAATACATTAATGTTTGAAACAACATGGAGCGGAATAATATACAAAGGTACCGAGAGGTTAGGAAACAATCCCTTAATTTAACCTTCGGAAGAGAGCGAGGAAGAGCTCGCTCAGGTTTCTCCGAGAAGTGCGGTCAGTTTGATAAGGCAATGCATTCTGCATTATCAACTTCACTTACACCATCACCCACTTCATCTACTTCACCTCCATATTCATCCACCCCGCCTCCACCAAAACTGCAGTTCAGCATGGCGAAAGCGATCAAGCTACCCGTATTCAGAGGAGTAGGAAATGAGGATCCGGATTAGTTCTGGTTTGTGGTAAGATCAGTGTGGGAAGCACAAGGGGTTACAGACAACAACATTAAGAAGGCCACATTGGTGAGAGTGATGCAGGATCGCGCACTGACATGGTATAACAAACACTCTAATGATCACCCAAATGAAGGAATAGCGGAGATCCAAATTGCGTTGAACAGAGAATTTAGCCAGCTTAAATCAAAGACCCAGTGAATCGTCGGATTCAAAGAAATCACGATGCTTCCAAGCGAGACCCCCTGGGATCTAGATCAGCTGCCGAAGAGTATGATCCACGAGGCTAATATGACGCTAACATATGCACAACACCATGTATGGTTTGTGGCGTCTTTGACACCACACCTGAGGATGACGTTGTCACAGCAGAAGCTTTCAACCTAGGCCAAAGTGTTGGAAATGGCGATGAGGTTGCATGAAACACTAATACAGGATCGGAGGTTGGGAGTCCAACAAATCCATGCGTAACTATAGACTCTATTCTTGGAGATGTAGAGTTTGAAGCAGGATAGGGTGCCACGACCAGTGGTGCGTGAAGAAGTATGGTGCATAAAATGCAAAGGTCAGTGCCATGACAAAGACCACTATCCAGTATTCACGAACTACTTGGCAGGAGGGGGGTCAATGCCATTGAGACCAGAGGCATAGGCAGGGCCAAGTGCGACACCCGCACTATGGTGCACAATATATTAGATAGGAGGAAAGCATATGATGGATAATTGTCATCTGTTGCAGAAGTATACACACACTCCAAAGAAGATTTTTTGTAACTTCTGTAGGTCGATTTGCCACGACGAGCGTACTTGTCGCAGCTACGAATTGATGATGGAGTAGACCCCAGCCTATAGAATGTAGACAGAAACGCGAGGCCTCAACCCAACCATGGGGATGGCGTGTGCTAGATTTCAGGGCTGAGGTCGAGGATGAGGAGGAATGGGGCCAAGAAGGGTCCACAGACAATTAATCTGTTACAATTGTCGAGGACCAGGGCACTACTCTCGCGATTGTACCAACTCAATGAGAATATCTTGTTCATACTGTGCTCAATTTGATCATGAAATGGTAGATTGTCCTACGTTGATCACACATATGCGTGAGAAAGGGGTACTACAGCCTACTTCGACTCAGAATATCCAAATGATGAGGTATGAACCGTGCAAAGAAGACCCCAATGTGAATATAGTGATCAGTAAGGGGAAGTAGCCCGAGGAAGATACATGGGTTCGCAAGGCTCCTACAAATGAACCTGGGTTTGACATGGAATTTGCAAAGGATATGTTTATGGAAGCTAAGAAGAGCTTCATGGAGGCCTCTACTTTGGGTAGTAAGGATCAACCCGAGCCAAGAATGGATCCTTTTATGCTTACTACCTTTTTAGAGACATGAATGAAGTTATTGCATGATAATGAGGCAGTTAAAGGACTACAAGAGTTGATCACCAAGTGCGCAGGGTCAGGGGAACTGTGCGTAGCCAGAAACTACGAAAGCATGCATTGCGCACCGGGAGGGAAATGAGATTAATGGCGTACATTGGCAAATATGAAATGGATTAGGTAATCCTAGATTTGGGTTAGGATGCGAATGTGTTACCAAAGCAGACATGGGAATGCATGGGTAGGCCCACATTGTAGTGGTCCCTGATTCAAATGTGAATGGTGAACCAACAAAAGATTTTTCCCATGGGGAGGTTGCAAGGGATAACAGTTGATATCAAAGGCGCGAGGACATAGATGGACCTTGAAGTAATAGAGATTGTTGATGACAACAATCCTTATCCCGCGTTCCTAGGAATAGATTGAGCCACTGACATGAATGGAGTCATAAACTTGAAAAAGCGGAAGATGATATTCAAGAAAAAACCCCTACACATAGTAGTTCCGCTAGATCCAGTCGAAGGAGCATGCTACACTGAACCTGTGCGTGACGATGACAGTGATAACGAGCTGGATTGTATCTACAAGATAACTGCATGAGATCAGGATTGGGTGAATCCGGCTACAGATAGAAGGATCTTGTGGGAGCGCACAGGTTCTTTCACCTCGAATTCAGACAAAGAAGACGAATGCTGGCACAATCGGTTGAACGAAGTGACAACGCTAAATTGCAACATGATGACTAGATCACTGCGTTGCATAACAACCCAGCCCCGAGATCTACCAACATATGATGGATTGACAGTGGTAGATGAATTCTTGAGCAAGTTTGACAGCACAGTACCGAAACAACAGTTGTTCGGTGCATTGAAGTGGGCACTGCGGGCGACACCTGCATGTTGGTGGGGAACACATCAAGGAAATTTTGAAAACTGGCACGGCTGTAGGAGGATGATGCAGCTACAATTTAGGAGACCGTAACTATAGATAACACATAAATATGACGGATGCGATGACCCGTGCAAGCACCTCGCAAAATGGACCAAGGCCTATGGAGAAGAACCTCAGCCTGAATGGGTACACTTATTCTACCACACCTTGGATGTCATACCCATGAACTAGTATACCAAGACGAAACTCCAACATGGTATGGGAAAATGGGATGTCTTGCATGAGGGATTTTTTTTAACATTCACATTTGAAGACCGATGGTCGGATACTGTTGATGATGCACTACAAACCGTAAAAGCCGCCATCTTCAAAATACCATAGGAACCACGGGAAGTAGTTCAACCAGCATGGGAAACCCAGTTAAGCAGTTTCCTAGAATGTGATAATGTACAAGTAGAAGAGGATGATGACAACACCCGAAATATTAATATTTTAGAAAGTGAAGTGTGTCGCAAAGTTTGAGGACCCTCAATTGAAGATCTCAACATCACTACGCCAATAAAAGCAAAGCAGATAAACATTGGTATAGACGCAGAGCCAAAGTACGTAATGCTTGGGGACTACTAGGACAATGCTATAGTAGATGAGGTTGCCGAGTTACTCTGCAAATATCAAGATTTGTTTCCAAACAAAATCACGGACTTAAAACAGATCATTGGCGACTTAGGGATGATGAAGATCTCTCTAAAATCAGACGCGAAGCCAGTTAAGCAGCGACCTTACCGTTTGAATCCAAAGTATAAAGAAAAGGTTCACGAAGAATTAGACAAGATGGTTGCATCCGAAATTATTGAACCAGTGGAAGAATTCGTCTAGGTGAGTTCTATGGTAGTACAGGAGAAAAAACAGAAGGGAAAAGTTAGAAGCTACGTGGACCTCAGGAAGCTTAACGATGCCTGTGTTCACGATCCATACCCAACACCATTTACAAATGAATTATTGGAGAATGTTTGCAGATAGGAAGCATACGCATTCACGGATGGCTTCTTAGGGTATCATCAGATCAAGATTGTACCGGAAGATAGGAGTAAGACAACCTTTGCAACCGAATGGGGCTATTTTCAATACATCGTTATGCCCTTTGGACTGAAGTACGGGCCAGTGATATTTTCGCGCATAGTGGTGGCCATGTTCAAGGAATACATCCACAAGTTCTTGGAGGTTTATCTGGATGATTGGAATGTATTTGGGTTAGTTAAACACCATATAACGAGCTTGTGTTTGATGCTAGATAGTTACCAACAACACGAGATTGTGCTAAATCTTAAAAAGTGCACCTTCCTTGTCCCCTTTGGAATTTTGCTCATCCATGTGGTCTACAAACAAGGCTTGATGGTGGACCCTGCGAAGATTGTTATTATTCTCAATCTGGAAGTGTTTTGAAGTGTCAAACAACTATGCGCCACTTTGGGGCACACTGGTTACTATAGAAAGTTTATTAAGAGCTATGCACAAATAACAACACCAATGAAAAAATTATTGAAGAAGGATGCTACATATTGTTGGAATGATGATTGTAAGAAAAATTTGGATGTTCTTAAGGAAAAAATGGCATCCGCTCTCATCTTGGTCTTCCCAAAATGGGACATTGAATTTCATGTACATGTTGATGAGTGGTGTATTGCATTAGGCACTATCTTTACGCAGGAAGGGGCGGAAGGCATGGATCACCCAATCACGTTCGCAAGTCGGTGGTTGTCCAAAGCCAAAAAGAACTACTCTACTATAGGGTGGGAAGGATTGGCAATGGTATACGCGCTCCAGAAAGACCGCCACTATTTACTTAGTGAGCACTTCAAGATGTATACTGATCATTCCGCGTTGAAATACTTGGTGAACAAGCCTTTGTTGGAGGGGCACATATGCAGATGTCTGTTATTGTTTCAAGAATATGACTTCTAGGTTGTCGTAAAGCTGAGACACCTAAATGCAGGACTAGATCACCTATCACGAATTGAGACTGGCGAGGAGCCAACAAATTTGGAGGAAGGACTACTTGATGCACAACTCTTTGCGGTGTGTGTCACAGATGACCACTTTGAGGATATAATCCATTTCTTAACCATAGGGACTGCACCACAGGAATATTCAGTCCAACAAAAGAAGGAATTGGTGGTACGCGTGACGAACTTTTCTGTCATCGTGGGCACCTCTAAAAAATGGGAAACGATGAGATACTGCAAAGATATGTACTTGAATTCAAACGAGGATAGATCCTCATGGAAGCACATGGGGGAGCTGTAGGAGGACATTATGCAGGATGGGAAACAACACAGAAGATTCTTCGTGCTAGGCTATGGTGGCCAACCCTCCATCAAGATTCGAAAGCATACTATTGGGCCTACGACATATGTCAAAGGACTGGGAAACCATCACGAAGGGATGAGATGCCAGTCAATCGATAGATGACATTGCAACCATTCGAAAAATGGGCAATAAACTTTGTGGGGCCAATGAAACCTCAGGGGAATATGGGTGTGCACTACCTCATCACCGTGACAGAGTACCTAACTCGATGGATGTAAGCACAGCCGGTTAAGGACTGCATGGCTACCACAACTGTGAAATTTTTGTTTGACAACGTGTTGACATGGTTTGGAAGCCCGAAACTTTTAATGAGTGGCTGCAGAATGCACTTCCTAAATGAAACTATCAGCACACTCACCGAGGAGTTCCAGGTGTATCATCAGCAAAGTACACCATACCATCCCTAAGCTAAAGGGATAGTAGAAGCATTCAACAAGATTCTGGAGACTGTGCTAACCAAAGTATGCAACACACAACGAAACGAATGGGACCTGTGAATACCTACCATATTATGGGCATACAGAACCACGTGAAACAAATTTACGGGCCAGGCACTGTTCAGGCTAGTCTATGGCACGGAAGCAGTCATGCCAATAGAATACATCGTACCTAGTTTGTGGATAACAGCAATGATAAAAATGTCGAACTGCGAAGCCTTGGAAGAGAGGCTCACGCAATTGGAAGAACTCGAGGAAGAACAGTTTCTAACAGGATTCCATCAACAGGTACAGAAACAGCACGAGAAAGTTTGGCACGATCACCATATCAAGTTGCACACATTCAAGGTAAATGATTTAGTGTTGCTGTGTGACAACAAGTTTGAAAAATTTCCTGGAAAATTCAAAATGCATTGGTTGGGACGTTATGTGGTAAAGGACGTCACAGACGGAGGCGCGGTCCAGCTAGTCAAACTTAATGGAGAACCCTTTCCAGGAAGAGTAAATGGCAGTTGCCTAAAGTCCTACACGAGTAGGCTGATTGTCTGACTAACCGACCAAAATACAGTCTTCGCAACCTGACAAGCCGAACAGAGGTGCGGGACTATAAACACAGGTACTAGAAGCTAGCATCAATGTAGAGAATCCAGTCACACATAGATGATTCAGAAGCAGAAATGGAGCAGACCCCAAAAACAGTAGCATGATGAGTTGCGGACCTTCACACCACACAGGCACAGTTAGATAGACTTCACACAAGGATCATCACACCAGTAGAGCGACTCGGGACGAGTCACGATGATTGTGTTGGGGGCCTGTTGGGCAGCGGATCCACCCATAACATGTTTTGGGGCTTAAAGCTCGAGTTTTGGTCAATGTAATGTAAATACCCCACAAAATGCGGATGCAAAGTGCGAGAGCCTAGGGTTGTTGCCCTAAAATAATGTAATTTAATATAGAATGTGTCAACTTACACATGGTCTGTGGACCATGGGATTGTATAAATAGAGCAAGGCTCTAAGGGTAAAAGGCAGTCTTAGTCTTAGCTTTGACAAGTATTATGGGTTTTTGATTGAGGAAGTCACTCTGAGTCGATAAGTCCGAGTCTTGGGTCGTAGTAGTAGTAAGAGGCTATGCAACTGAGTGCACAAAGGCCTAGTAGAGTCCACAACTGTGTGTGCGAACCTCTGCAGCTAAGTGTGGAGGGTGGAGTTGGGATTGTATTTGAATAGAAGATTAATAAAAGATAAGTTGATTCTGAAATACTATGTGTTTATTGCTTCTGATATATGCATCTCTTTACAGTTTATGATTGCACACACTGATTATAAATGTTGAATGATTAATGAGAATATTGGGTATATGCAATGAAGTTAAGATCTATAATAATAACATAGTAAGGATAAAGGATCTAGATAGCCCCTCTTCGCGCTCTTTATAGGGCTACACGAAAGCAGTCACACAAGCTGCAAAGGACAGACGGATGCGCGGAGCAGTGTAAGCACGCAGGATCATTTCGCTAACTTTCCAGACTTCATCAAGACATCCCTAGGGTGTGCAAACCTGGTTCCAACACCCTCCCATACTACCTCAGGTGAGACCTCAGTTTGCGCATTGCAGAATGTTGCCGAAAGGGCCGGTAGTTTCAGGATTTGTTTGGCTAAATCACTTCTGAACTTGGGTCAGGCCCCAACAAGCCAACAGGTGTCTTTCATGCTTGACTTTCACATGTTCATTCACATGGTTAGACTCATACTATTGAGTAGTAGTGACGAAGACCTTTGATCCAGTTTCATCCATCGAGGCTGCATGAATTTTTCATGAATAATGTAAAAATCAGACTATATTATAATGGCTATACTAAGTCTATTCGAGCATGGATCCATGATGTATGTCTAGCGACCATGACTCTTATTTGTTAAGATGGATTTTACACATTTCCATACTTAGGTCTAGAGTTAATGATTTTTTTTAATGTTAGTATGGGAATGCCTACCTCAAAGATGATTTCATTATTATATTGTACTATAATCCTTGTTTGTCCACTTTTAGGTCTTCAAACATTTGATCTCTGATCTGATATTTTGCATAATAAAGCACTTCAGCCCTCATACATAGTTTTTGACTTTTCACTCTAGGGGGCAATCTATTAAATGTCATTTTGTCACCATCACGAAAATCACCCAAAATATAGATCCCTCATTATCCAAAGAAACCTTCTTAGTAATGCCCTACAAATTTGGAATAAGAACCATTTTGAAGATTCCAAGAATCCTGGATTACATTACTTAAAAACCCTAATTTTAAGCAATGTTGCACCTTTCCTAGACACAAACTATGTCAATGTAGCTTAATTCATTAAAAATTGCATTGAATGACTCAATGTTCTCCATTAAAAAGTGTGACACCCTTTCAACATGGGTAAAAATAAAAAAGTAAGGTTTAGAACATTGTTGAGGAATCTTCCATCAACCAACTAGACCTTGAGATCCTACCTCTTTGGACCTCATCCCAAGAATGATGGATCTCATACCCCTTGTCATGGAATTGATCTGCTTTAATTGTGGATATCATCCCTTAGAATATGGATCTCTAATCTCCTCTCCTATAACTATGGATCTCATCTCCTCTCTTATAAATACAATGCAAACTAAAGGATTACTAGGTTGACTTTTGAGGTACCCTTATCCTGCCAAGTTGAAGAGTGAAGGAATATCATTGCAAGAAGAAGGATTGGAGATTCTTGGAAAAGAGATTATGACCTCAAGTCCAAAAGGGTTGTAATCTTGTCTTCCTATTGTTAATACAAAGTGCATTATTTTTCCCTGAAGTGGATTTAATACATTTATATGTATTGTATGCTTTGATCTTGTGTTATTTTTGTCATTGTTGATTCCATTTCAGGGATTGAAAGTAGAATATGATCTCAAGAAAACAAAGGATTGAAGGCTTATTTCGGTCATTGGTTAAGTTTACCTATGAATGATTTAAGTATTTCTAGAGAAGAATTACTTTATTTTGTCTTGATTATCACTAGGCTTGGTTTCCAAGCCTAGGTAGATCTTGTTTCATTTATAGAATGAGATTCATTTGGATAACAAAGTTGGGCCCTAATCAAATTCTGAGAATATGTTTGAGGGAGGATGAAGCCTATGGCATCCTCTTAGCTTGCCATGATGGACCCTGTGGGGGTGATTTTACTACAAATAGGATAGCTTACAAAATATTGCAAGCATGATACTTTTGGCCAACCCTTCTCAAGGATACCCAAAGATACACTACATAAGGTGATGAGTGCCAAAGGATGGGGGAGGCTACTTACCGAAGGATGAAATTCCCCTTCAACCTCAAGTGTCTTTTAAGCCATTTGAGAAATGGGACATGGACTTCATTGGTCCTATTGATCCCCCATTTAGACTGAAAAAGTACATCATTGTATGCACTGATTCCCTAACCAAATGGATGGAAGTGAAAGTAGTGAAGGTAGCAATAGAACAAAATGTGGTTGAATTATTAAGGGAAGATATCATCTACAAGTTCATTTTTCCAAGAGAATTGGTGATAGAACAAGGCTCTTAGTTCACCTCTAATAAGATTGAAGGGATAATGAAGCAATGCCACATTCGCCATCAGAATTCCATTCCATAATACTCCCAAGAAATGACCAAGTAGAAGTCACTAATAGGGCATAGAGAGCACTCTTACCAAAAGGATCAATTTCAACAAAACGAATTTGGTGGAATGGCTTGTTGAGGCCACTTGGGCCTACAACATTAATTGGGAAACCACCACTGATTTCACCCCCTGTGATTTTGTCTATGGGAATAATATTTTATTGTTAATTGAATTTGAGTACAAAACACTAAAGATGGAAACCCAACCTGAGATTGATTTGACTAAAGCACAAGCTGATAAGATGCCACAATTGAACACATTAGATGAGTATAGAATGTAAGCCTTGTCACACATTGTGGTAGCCCAGCTGCAAAGAAAAGTATGGCATGACAATTGACTCAACCCTCTTATATGACTTCAGGTTCAAGGATTTCAAGGGAAAACTCATGACCAAATGACTAGGGCCTTACCTGATTGAGAAGTGGTATGATAACGACTCTGTCAAAATCAAGACTATAGATGAGGAACAAAAACAACTACTAGTGAATGGATACCAATTGAAGATTTACAATAAGCCCCTCTCCAAATATGAGTTTACACATTCAATAAGGAAATAAATATGTTTGAGAGAATCAGAGCTCCCAATCCATTCAGTCCCTAACTAGCAAGAACAAAGAAAAAAAAATACCAAAAAAAAACCTCAAGTGGAAACCTCCTTTGAGGAAGTTGAGGTAGACTCACTAGTTGAAAACTTCTCTGAGGCAATTTGTAAGTCTAAAGAAAAAAAAAATTGAAAAAATAAGAGATGCAAGTGAAATCCTCTTCCAAGGCATATAAAGCATTCTTATTGCCTAAAAACCTCCATGATATTGGAAATAATACTGAGACAACAGGTGAATCAGTATCAGCAAGTCGATAATTTTTCATTTCCATAATCAGATTTATATACACTACTTCAGTTAATGGAACTCGCGCGTACACGCAACTGTGGTTAAGGCAACTAGCATATATCCAGTAAACTTATGATTCAGTTATTTCATCATATGTTGATCTTTAATTAGTGCATAACCATATAAACAGTAACAAGGTGCAGTAAAAAAAAAATAGACCATCACACATAAAAAACACTCATGAACACCAAGATATAAGGTGGAAACCCATTGTGCGTGGAAACCACCTGCTGTAATCACCTCTGTCTTCTTTTAATAAGAAGAGAAATTTGTTTACAATTTTTGTACTGGTGCAGTCTTATACCAGTATGCATGCTTCTACCTACAAAAGGCTACAACCTTCTCTCATTCTCCAGCTTCTACTAGAAGGGAACTACAACCCCCTAGCTCTTGTACTAGCTGATATGTTTACTAGTACATAGATGTCAACCTACAAAAGGCTACAACCTTCTATTTTCTTATAGGTACCATGTTTCATAAATTTTCAAACTGGATCCATCAACAACATCATTCAATCATCAAATATATCTGCATCAACTGATCTCCTTTTGAACCAACCACAACCGAATTGATCAACCACTTTGACAACCCATTAATTTGATTATTCATAATGCAGTCACCAGAACCCAAGCCAAAACCCAGAACACTGCAATAGCAAACAAAAGCAACTAAAACATATTTTATAAGGTATACGCTACTTCCATGTGTCGAACCTGCGTGCAAATGCGCTTTCCTCAAATCGAACCAGCGTACAAATCTGCAAATTAAATTTATGATGTATACACAGCTTGGATATGTAGAACTAGCATGTATACACTCCTTTTCTAAAGTGAACCTGCGTACAGATCTGTAAATGATGATTTAAACATTACAATTATTCCATACTTAGTCATACCCAGATCATGATATTTACATACTACAACATGCGTCAGCTATTTAGATACATGATCAAACCACATAAAAATAATTCACTTCGAGCCTTAAGATCTTGATACATCATCAGATCTTATCCTTCATCAAACACGAAGGTTCATCCTTGGTTCAAATCAAGCATAGCACCATAAGCTAATAACCTACATATTAGATCTCACACTTCATCAGATATTCGATACTTGCACACCTTGGCCTAATGATCTTCTCCTCCTTTTATAGTTTTAGGCCTTTCTTAATACCATGGACCAAAACCACTTAGGACCAATACCTTGGACCAAATACCCAGGGTCAATACTTTGAACCCGATACCTTGGACCAATACCATGGATCAAAATACCATGGACCAAATACTTTGGACCAAAAATTTAGTTTTTCAAGGTATTCGTGCTTTTCCTTCTGTGAAAGTGCGTGTGTACACATACACGACTTGTATACAATGAAATGGCATGTATACACAACTTGGTCAATGGTGAACCTACGTATACCTCTCTTTCTTCATTCTTTGTTGTTTACCTGCTATGCTTTCATCTGAGTGAGTTACCTTCTGAACTAATTCCTTGAAGCTACCCTGCATTTCATCACATCTGTAAAGACTACTATCATGCATTATGTCACATCTGATATCTCTTCTGTAGATTCACCTAGTTACTATGTACAAGTGAGTTGTTCTTCTATGAGTGGGTTGCCATCAAGTACAACACATGCATCATAATTCCAGCAATCTCCCCCTTTGGACTTGAAGGAAACAACCTTCTCCCACTTTGACATCAAGGGAAAAGGGTAATGCCCCCCCTGAGTGCATGTTGAATTATCTGATTATGTTGAAGTGTGTTGATTGAGCTGCCATGATCGAGTCCATGCTCCCCCTGAGCATAAGCAAAGTATGCAAAAAGATGTTCTAAAAAAAGAACATGACTCTATACATACATCACAAATTACCTTCTTATCACCAATGACTCATAAATACATCCATCTCCCAACCAAGTGGGGATATATCAAATTTGACTCATCCACCCAACCAAGTGGGGATATATCAATTGTTTATACAGGTCAAAAACAAGAAACATTACATCATCCATCCCATGCATAGTGGGGTTACAAATTAGGTCTTTTTATGACCGTTACATTAAAAGATATACATGAAATATATAACAGAGACCAAATATCTTAAACAAGACCATGATAGTCATCAGCAACTATCATATGATCTGCATCACCAGCAGCATCTGTCAACAACATCCATGCTAGCAACCTGTATATGTCCATCATTAGTTCCCAAAATATCATCAACCATGTTCTCCCCCTGAACTTGTTCCACATGTTCATTGTCAGATTTGATCATTGCATATGTCAATAAGAGATATCAAAGCATCATCAGCATCATCATCAAATAGAGTAGATAATTGATAGAACCATAGTAGACCCCTTTTTCCTAAGTTTGACCTACTTCTTTTCTTTAAACCAACATATACGCGACTGTGCCCACATAAACTCGCGTATGTACGCGACTACGCTTCATGAAACTTGTGTATAACCACCTTTCTCTGAAAAGCAGGATGATGCAATAACTACTCCCAGCTTTTGTTTGAGATATTCAAATGTCTCTCTAGGCAGTGGTTTAGTGAATATATCAACAACCTTTTCTATGGAGGGAACATAGTCCAATTTGACCTTTTGGTCAAGCACTTGTTCACGTAGGAAATGATATTTGATGGGTATGTGCTTGGTCTTGGAGTGCATGACTAGATTCTTTGAAATACTGATGGCACTTCTATTATCACATAGAATGGATATGGGTGGAGTACATGTAATCTGAATGTCTTGCAAGGTTTGCATCATCCAAAGTAGTTGTGTGCAACAAGATGCAACAGCCACGTATTCTGCTTTTGTTGTAGATAATGCAATTGAGCTTTGTTTCTTGTTGAACCAAGACACTAACCTGGAACCCATATAAAATGCACCACTACTAGTTCTTTTTCTGTCATCAACACTTCCTTCCCAATCTGCATCTGTATATGCATGAAGTGTAAGATCTATATCTCTAGGATACCATACGCCAAAGTTCTATGTTCCTTGAAGATATTTGAAAATTCTTTTAACTGCCTGAAGGTGTGACTCCTTTGGAGTTTTTTGGAATCTTCCAACTATTCCCACTGCATGCACGATGTGTGGTTAGGTACTTATTAGATAAAGCAAACTGCCAATCATGGATCTGTAAGTTGGTTGATGTACTGCTGCTGATTCATCATTTGAGCTAAGACTACATCCTATTACCATTGGAGTACATATTGGTTTAGAATATTCCATGCCGTACTTTTTCAAGATCTGTTTGAGATATTTGGTTTGTGAGAGAAAAATACCATTTTTATTTTGTTGAACTTGTAGACCAAGAAAATAGGTAAGCTCACCAAGCAAGGAAATTTCAAATTCTTGCTACATTACTGAAGCAAAATTTTGACTCATGGATTCTTCATTGCTACCAAAAATGATATCATCAACATACAAAACAATTATTAGCAATTTACCAGTGTCCATATTTGTATATAGATTGTTATCTACTGACCCCTTTGAAAAACCTTTTTGGTGAAGATATTTGTCAAGATGGTAATACCATGCCCTTGGAGCATGTTTTAGACCATAGAGAGATTTTCTAAGTTTGCATACAAGTTTTGCATCATTTCCAAGGATGAATCCTTTTGGTTGTTCAATATAGAATTCTTCTTCTAAGTCTCCATTGAGAAACGCAAATTTTACCTCCATTTGGTATACTTTGAATTTATGAAAACTAGAAAGAGCAAGAAACATTCTTATTGCTTCAAGTCTAGCAACAGGTGCAAAAGTTTCTTCAAAATCTATACCTTCTTGTTAAGCATATCCTTTACAAACAAATCTGGCCTTGTTTCTAGTAACTTTTCCACTGTCGTGCAGCTTGTTTTTGAATATCCATTTAGTTCCTATGATATTCTTATCGTGAGGTCTAGGAACTAATTCCCAAGTATTATTCTTTTCGATTTGTTCAAGTTCCTCATTCATGGCCTTAACCCAACATTCATCTATGCATGCTTCATTTACATTTTGAGGTTCAGTGGAAGATAGTAATGCTAGATAGCTTGAAGTTTCGGAAATGGTTCTTCTAGTTTGCACACCTACCCCTTTTCCCCCAAAATTTGAGTTTCTGGATGATTTTTCTGAACATACCTGGACAGAGTCTTTTCTTCTATCGTTATCTCTTCTTCTAGTGCTTCATTGGTTTCTTTCTTCAGAATCATTGTGATTTGATGTGGGAAAATGATCCTCATCTTCTTCATTGTCATAATCTTTGGGTTTTTATCTATTTTGGATTTTTGCATGCTTCATCAACCACAACATCAATACTTTCAATAATTTTCCCAAGTCTTTTATTGTAACATTTATATCCTTTACTTCAGGAAGAGTAGCCAAGAAGAATACCTTCATCTGCTCTAGGTTCAAACTTACCAAGTTTCTCATCGGTCCTTTTTATGTAACATTTGCTTCCAAACACTTTGAAGCATTTTACAGTAGGAGTCTTACCATACCAAAGTTCATGTGGAGTTTGAGTGTTGTTTACCTGAACATTTGCTTGGTTGAGAATAGTGATAGCGGCGAATGCATCTTCAACCCAGAAGGTTGCAGGAGTTCCAAATTCATCTTGCATAGCACGAGCCATTTTTTGAACAGTTTTGTTGATCCTTTCTACCACTCCATTTTGTTGAGGAGTCCTTGCGGTGGAGAACTACCTTTTTATTCCATGTTGTTCACAAAAGTCAAATAATTTATCTGAGGTAAATTTCCCTCCTTGATCAGATCTGAGGCATTTGATTTTGCGATCTGATTCATTTTCAACCAAAGCTTTGAAGGCTTTGAACTTTTCAAATGCTTCATCTTTATGCTTTAGAAGACCTATCCAACACATTCTGGAAAAATCATCAATGAATAATATAAAGTATTCTTCTCCACGAGCTGACTTTTTCCTTGATGGTCCACATAAATCAGTATGAACAAGTTCAAGAGGCTTACTAGCTGACCCTTCCTTTTCAATGAAGTGAGATCTGGTTTGCTTACCGAACTGACATGATTTGCATATATTATTTTTAGGAATGTTGATATCTGGAAGATCATGAACAGTCTAGAATCTGCATGATTTTCTTATTTGAGAAAATCTTAGATGTCCCAATATTCTGTGCCATAGCCAGTTTCCATCATTTTTGCTTAAATAACATTGTTGTTGTCCTCCCTTGAGTATGTATAGGTTGTTTCGAGTTCTTTTCCCTTTGATCGTTGTTTCTCCTGCATCAAGCTCACGAACAACACATCCATTTGATCAAAACACTACTTCATTTCATTGATCACACATTTGACTCACACTCACAAGGTTATGCTTTAAGCCATCAACATACATAACATTCCCAGCTTTAACTTTTTCTTTCAAGAAAATAGAGCCTTTACCTTTTATGACCAAAGGAGTGTTGTTTCCAAATGAGACACTCTTTTCCTTTTCTAAGGAATTATATGAGTGCAGTTCTTCTTTGTCACCCGTCATGTGTTTTGAGCATCCACTGTCGATGTACCACTAGTTTTCTTGTCCTTTTGCATACAAGGATATACCACATCTTTCTGTTTTCGGTTCTTTCTTTTTCCATATTTTGGGATTTAATGGAGTTTGCTCCTTTTGAGTTATTTACTGAAATTTACTCCAGCATTCAGATTCTTCATGGCCAAAGCTGTTATATATTGAGCATTCTATTTCATTTTCAAGACGAAAATAGTTATTATAGGAACTTTTCTTGATCCCTGTCACATTCCTTTGATTTCATGCTTCTCTAGTCATTATAGTTTTGTAAGCAACACATTGAGCAGCTTTGTGTCCAAAATTATGACATGAGAAACATTTTCCATTAAAGAAATTCCTGCGATTATCGAATATGCTAGCCTTTTTATTGTAGTTTCTATTGATATTTATCTTTGAAGCAAATTGAATACGATTTACCTGAGGTTGATTTTGGCTTATGTTCATCCTTGAAGTAAATTGAGCTTGATTCACCTGGTGATCTGCTTTATACTTTTTCTGATGGTTGCCAAATTGTTCACTGCTCTTTGTTGCATCAAGATAGCTTTTAGTGGAGGTTGATGACTTCTGTGATTGAGATGTTTCTTCAGTATATCCAAGACTTTTCTTTATCAGAGGAGAGCGTTGCACTTTGATAATTTTATTTAAGGTTTCTGATCCTTTATCAAACCTAAGATTGAGAGCTTTAGTTTTCTCAAGATCCTTTCTTAGACCCATAATTTCACATTCTAGCTTTTCATTGTGTTTTTCTCTTTTGGCAAGTTGATATGTCAAGGTATCTATAATCATATTCTTTTCTTCTAAACAGATTTTGAGTTTAAATATTTCTTCATAAATATCATCTTCATCTAAATCATCCAAAAAATCATCATCTTCATAAGCCATTAGAAGTCTATAGTCATTACTATTTTCAGCTTCATCACTATTTGATAAACCATTGCTATCTTCATGAGTATAGTAGCTCTTTTTACTTACCTTTTGTTTTCTATTCCATTTTGCAGATTCCTTCCCTTTATCATATTTATCTTTATGAGGAAATTTGGCAGCGTAATGACCAACTTTACCACAGGAAAAACATTTGAAAGGTAGTTTACCTTTGAATCTTCTGGAACCCCGTTGAAGCTTCTTGACAAATTTTGCTTCCTCTTCTTCTTCTGAAATATGTCCTGATTCACTGATTTCTTCTTTTCCTTTTACTGAAGCTTTAAATGTGGCTTCTCTAATATCTGATGGACCTCCTTTTCTCATCTCAAAGGTAGTTAAGATTCCATGAAGTTGTGTCATAGTAATAGTCTGCAGATCCTGCTTTTCTTCTATGGCAGATACTTTTGATTCAAATTTAGCAAATAAGGATCTGAAAACCTTTTCAACTAAGGTAACTTCCTTTATCTCTTCACCCAAATTATTCATACAGTTAACAATCTCATATATACGTAAGAAGTAACTAGCTATACTTTCATCATTATGCATCTTGAGAGTTTCATATTGAATTTTGAGAGTTTGCAGTTTAGCACATTTTACCTGAGAGTCTCCTTCGTAGCTTAGAATGATTTTGTCCCATATTTCTTTGGCTGATTTGAACTGCATAACTTTGACAAACTCTGATTGTGATAAACTTCCCAATAATGTATTTACATCCTTGGCATTGGTTTCATATTGCTTTTTACTTGCTGTATCTATAGGAATTGCTGATGGAAATGTATATCCTCCTTCCACGATTTCCTAGAAATTTGTTCCAAGAGATTGAAGATAGGCTGTGGTTCTTACCTTCCAATAAACAAAGTTGCTCCCATCAAATATTGGAGGTCTGATGGATCCCCCGCTTTCTTGATTACTCGTGATGATGGATCTTCCTTCAAGCGATCAAGCTTCTTTTGAAGGACCTACACTGATACCAATTGTTGGAAATAATACTAAGAGGGGGGGTGAATTAGCATTAGCAAGTTAATAATTTTTCATTTCCATAATCATATTTATATACGCTACTTCAGTTAATGGAACTCGAGTGTACACACAACTGTGGTTAAGGAAACTAGCATATATCCAGTAAACTTATGATTTAGTTAATTCATCATATGTTGAGTGCATAACCATATAAACAGTAACCAGGTGCAGTAAAAATAGAACAGACCGTCACACATAAGAAACACTCATGAACACCAAGATATAAGGTGGAAACCAAATGTGGGTGAAAACCACTTGTTGTAATCATCTATGTCTTCTTTTAATAATAAGAGAAATCTTTTTACAATTTTTGTACTGGTGCAGTCTTATACCAGTACGCAGGCTTCTACCTACAGAAGGCTACAACCTTCTCTCATTCTCCAGCTTCTACTAGAAGGGAGCTACAACCCCCTAGCTCTTGTACTAGTTGATATGTTTACTAGTACGTATGTGCTGGCCTACAGAAGGCTACAACCTTCTCTTTTCTTCTAGGGACCACATTTCCTAAATTTTCAGACTGGATCCATCAACAACATCATTCAATCATCAAATATATCTGCATCAACCAATCTCCTTTTGAACCAACCACAACCGAATCGATCAACCACTTTGAAAACCCATTAATCTGATTATTCAGAATGCAGTCACCAGAACCCAAGCCAGAACCCAAAACAATGCAACAGCAAACAGAAGCAACTAAAACATATTTTATAAGGTATATGCTACTTCCATGTGTTGAACCTACATGCATACGTGATTTCCTCAAAGCGAACCAGCGTATAGATCTACAAATCAAATTTATGATGTATACGCAGCTTGGATATGAAAAACCAATGTGTATATGCTCCTTTGCTAAAGTGAACCTGCGTACATATCTGTAAATGATGATTTAAACATTACAATTATTCCAGACTTCAGTTATACCCAGATCATCATATTTACAGACTACGACATGTGTCAGTTATTCAGATACATGATCAAACCACATAAAACTAATTCACTTCAAGCCTTAAGATCTTGATACATCATTAGATCTTATCCTTCATCAAACGCTAAGGTTCATCTTTGGTTCAGATCAATCATAGCATGATAAGCTAATAACTTGCATATTAGATCTCACACTTCATCAAATATTCGATACTTGCACGCCTTGGTCTTATGATCTTCTCCTCCTCTTATAGTTTTAGGCCTTTCTTAATACCATTGACCAAAACCACTGAGGACCAATACCTTGGACCAAATACCTGGGGCCAATACTTCGGACCCAATACCTTGGACCAAATACTTTGGACTAAAAATTTAGTTTTCCAAGGTATACACACTTTTCCTTCTGTGAAAGTGTGTGTGTACTTATACGCGACTTGTGTACATTGGAACAATGTGTATACGCACCTTGGTCAATGGTGAACCTGTGTATACCTCTCTTTCTTCATTCTTTGTTGTTTACCTACTATGCTTTCATCTGAGTGAGTTACCTTCTGAACTGATTCCTTGAAGCTGTCCTGCATTTCATCACATCTGTAAACACTACTGTCATGAATTTTGTCATATCTAATATCTCTTCTGTAGATTCATCTAGTTACTATGTACAAGTGAGTTGTTCTGCTATGAGTGGGTTGCCATCAAGTACAACACATGCATCATAATTCCAACACATGAGGCAGCCAGTAAGCCCAAAAAAGAGAGAAAAAAAGGAAAGAGAGAAAATAACAAAAGGAATATCTTTGTCTCACATTGATTTATGTGCATATACCACCAGGACACATAAAATCAATTCAAAAATACCAACCTACATCTTCATCTGATTAATTGGCTTGATCACTCAAAGGGGGGCATAGATGACATCCCTACACCATATCTCATTTACCTTCATCACCCCCAACATCAGCCATCAAATAACATCTCCTTTCCATGTATTTTCTGTAGTTTTCATGAAATACTACAGGAAAGTATTGTATTTCTACAGGAAAGGCCAATCTGAAGAAAAAGCTACAGATCAAATAAATTTTTAACATTTGGTTTGAGAAAATACACCAGGGGAATCCTAGCAACTAGCTTTTTTATTATCATGCATCACAACTTGGTTCTTCCCTTGTTGTTTTCCTCCTTTTACCCTTTAGCAATCCACTTCTTACATTTTTCCACCACAGTAGGTAGAAAGGCCCTCTCCATCACCAACACCTTTGTTTCCATGAATTATCAAGTCACCCTACCACTTAAGAATATTTTTTTCAATAAGCATGATGGGCCTCTATGTCTGCTACAGGAAACTACACAACATAACGTACTATAGAAACCCTACAAACCTAGGTTTCATATCAGAAAATTTTTTCTTAAAGAATACCACACACTAAAGTGACTCGATAGCTTTGGAAACTCACTCCAACTTTGATGAAAGGGTCCTGAGAAGATATAGAATCCCATATAAGTTGCTACATGATTAATTATCCATTGTACAACATCTTGAAGGAACCTACAAATTGATAAATAGTAACCTCCAACACCATCAAAGGTAATTGTAAGATATTAAAGCTCTAGAACTCACTCTTCGAATTCACTTAAGCACAAGGAAACATGCATTTTTTTCAAAATGAATAGTTTAAATAAGCCCATCCTAACTAGCAGCAGTCTCAACCAAATTAGCAATTAGCTCCCCTTTATCTAAAAATTTATTCCCATGTGTGGGGGAAGAAAATAACACAACCCACTAATCTTTAAAAAAGGTGGTTATTATTGTTAATGATGAGAAGCTAAGTTGGATCATACGGGGAAACATGACAAATAGTGATGTGGGTAGGTGGGCAACTTAGTGCTATGCGTTGAGCCGTCCATCTCCACCACCCAAACACATCATTTGAATCTCCACTTAAGTTTTGAGACAACTTGAGCTAACCATCTATCCTCCCATCAATGTTTTGCATGCACAAGACCATAAAATAATCCACAACAAAAGTTCCCAACACTATAGGAAGGGGAGATACAAGTTGAAGAGCTAAAGGAAATAGGTCACAAGACTCTATAGGAGATAGAGTGTTTTCTACAAGAGAAACATTTTCTACCAAAATCACTCACAAAGACCCTTGTGTGTGCTATATAAGTTGGTACTATAAAAAAAATTAAAAATTAAAAAAAAAAAATAACATTTGAATTCTTGTCACCACCTTATTTGAATTTGGAAAATATCTATTGCATGTTTGTTAAAAAATTATCCACCCAATTTTCAGTAATTCTTATGTCTGAGATGTGAAATAGGGGAAAGAAGATGGCATGTCATTGTTTATCCTCTATAAATTTGTGCTTGGTCCAATAGTAAAGAAATAGAGAAGTTTATTTTGCCTTTAAAATTCCAAGAATACAAAGTATTGGCTTGCCTAAGGAAACTTTGTATCTTGTAGTAGCATTGAGATAGTTCCTTTTTTTCCTACAGAGTGAAACTATTGAGTTTGTCCAAATTTGTAAGAGAACTTCTAAAATAAAACCCGAAACTTAATTGAAAGGGACCTGTCATGCAAAATGGGGGGTGTTTTTAATTTGAGGGAACCTACTAATATAAACACAATCCACTGAAACCTTGAGGTTGTCACCATCTTGGAAAATTGTCAGTGGTTGTGATTCTTTGAAAGACTCACAAGGTTTGATGATGAGATAGTTTTGTATTTTTCCATGAATTCAAAAAATATTGAGGGTAAATAATTGGTAACTGAATTCAAAGGGTAGGTCATCTATATTGATGAAGATTTTATTATCAAGGCTACCACTCTCCCAAAGGGGTTGCATTGGAACAAGGAAAACAGAAAAGAAGCAATTAATGCTAGGAGATGATTTTTCTTACCCAATGAGCAACTGATGAAGATAAAAATAGAATAAGGAGGGAAATTCTATGTATCCTTTGGGATGAGGTAATTTATCACATTCTTAAATACATTTCTTGTGAAGGCAAGTTGAGCATAGTATATGCTTATAAGTTCAAACTTTTATATTAGTTGAGGTTTCAATCTCACCTTCCAATGGATGAGCTACTGAGTATTCCCTTCTTACTTCAATCACTAAAGGAAATAACCACCAAAGTGAACTAAGACAAACACAACTACTAGTACCATCACAAAATGATCAAGTTAATAGTCAGAGATGCATTAGAGGGCCTATAATATCCCATCCCTTGCGTTTATTTTCTGGACATGGGGAAACAAGAATTCTTATAGGCCTAGGAATAACTTAGTAAACCATAAAAAGTCTCAACCAAGAAAAGGAAATGGAAGGAAATGACCATCCATACAATGTAGAAAATTGAAGACACCCTAGAATAATAGGAAAAAGAGATTGCAGCAACATTAGTGGGCCTTAGCACTCCTACTAAGCCTAACTCAAGTAGGCATGCCCAACAAATTATGTATACAAGGAAGAAAAATACCAAACTAAGGTTCATTGGTAAACTGAAACCTCCTTCTGCTACCTCCATTACCATTGAAGAGACACCTAGTCTAGAAGTGGAGAGGTTGCAAGAGGAAGAAGTGAAAGGACTACCAAAACTAGATGCACAACAAAGAAAAATGCTAGCAATACCTAAGGTTACAAAGTAGCTAGTACAACTATAGGAGTAGATAATACAGCTACAGGAGATAGAAAAGGCATTAAAAAAGTTATCCCCAAAGATCCTCTTGGCCACTAAAGGTTGATCCCCCTTTTACAAGAACATTAGCGAGAATTCTCCTTGCACACTTAGTTCCCCACTTAATGCTTGAAGTAGATAAGGCAAAGGTAGAAACACACTGATGGAGAAGAATAGCATAATACAAGGGAGTGGATGATATTTCTAAGATGGAGTATGAAGCAAAAAAAAAAGGGAAGATATGGTCTTATTAAGGATGGATGAGGCAAACATAATAGAATTTCTTGAGAAGGAAAACCAACATATAAGAGGCCAGTTTCAACAGGCACAAAAATTTCTAAAGGAAAAATACACTCAAATTTCATCATTGGAAACATCATTGGGGACTATGACACACCACTCCTTTGAAGCATTTAGCTGTAAGCAACATTCAAGGGATTATTCGTAAATTTTGAAGGAACAATGGTGTAGGTTCCAAGTAAACTAAATAACATAAATGGGAGCCATCCAGTTGCAAGAGACTAAACAATTCATAGATTTTTACCTTGAATGTAGCATGGAGGACAAAGCTAAAATTTTTGAATTCTACATCCACAAGGCTTGCGCTTACTAGCATGCCCATATTAAATCCAACGGATACTGCGGGGATGCACAATTATTATCCCTAGAATATTGGTTGAGGCATGATGAAATTATGGCAGAGGAAGTGAAGGAAGCATTTCATGGGGAACTAAGAGAAACACTATGGATCAGGCTTGAGCATCCAAACCCCTCCATACTCACCACAACTCATGAAATCCTTGCAAAATACCTCAAGATAGTGGACATTTGGAAAAAGACACAAGTTGAGGCCATCCTCCATTTCAAAGACACTTTCATACTATTATGGAAGGAGAGATCATAGGCTTGCCAAAGAATATGGCAAGGGTTTCCCCACAAAATTAAAATTAGAGAATACCACTCTCTTATTTGAGTGTAGGTAACACTAGCCAAAACTCCTTTATAAAAAATGATAATCCAAAGACTTGGAGTCTAGTGGATTGGGCTTAGTTTCAGTCGACCCTTTCTACTAGGGCTTCAATAATACCAATATTAAGAGGAAGAATCCAAGTAATATATGTACATATAATAAATTCTAGGATTCCACCAAACATGTATAGCCACATTAGCTTAGCTTGGGATATCAAGAAGGTCATCAAGGAGATGAATGAAAAGGAGAAGAGAAGAGAAGAAGAGTAAATTTCTCAAGGGTGAGAAATAGTTCTAGTAGTGGGGTATGATGGACCTCCAAAATCGGTAAATCATAAGGCCCATCAATCCACTCATAAACACATAAAAACTATATCAAACCCACCTCTTGAACTTAATGATACATTTTCCTAGATTAATGGGTTCTTAGAAGGTTCAATAAGGTTTTTCATATTTTATGTGAATTAACATGTTTATTTTGTAGGCTTGAAGATATATCACATCGATTTCAAGAGATATAGCACCAGAGATATTCTTGGGACTTGTTCCCTATTGCAGGAGAGCCTCAACTCAGTTGCGGAAGGGAATTTAATGTCCCTTCCTAGTACTGCAAGGTTCACTATGAGCATGATCTCATTTTTTAGGGATTTTTGGAGGGAAAATAAGTCATCCTATCAAGTAGACTTCCCTCCTCTCATTGCATAAATAAGAGGCTCGGGTATCCAAATAGACATGTAGAGAAGAGTGTGAATAATAGGAAGAAATAATACTTCTGTATTTCCAACAAAGTTTATAATTTTGTAATGTAAAAAAAAAAAAATCTTAGTTAATGGAAGTGGTGTTCTATTTCAACTCCTAGTTTGGATTTCCTCTAAGGGACTCCAAGTAAACTTGGGTTGGGCCCACCCTAGGATCTCTATAGCTCTCCAGTATTTTTTGTTAGTATTATGCTTTTGTTTATTTTTGTATTGTTTCACATGTTGTTGTCATTGATGAAAACAAGATGTCATTGACATCAAAGGGCATGTATGAGACAGTAGCAACAGTATCATCTTTGATGACCCAAGAAGAAATAGGAATCTTCATGAAGTGATATGATATTTGAATATTTCACAAGGTCTCATCGCATGAAGATATGGGTACTCAAATTTATTTAAAATTTTGATGAAATTATGATTCTCAAAATATCCTACAAATAGCACGGTTGTGTAAAGCTCATTTATACCTTTCCAATAGTATTATATTATGCTTAGAAAAACTCCTTCTCAATGAAAATTTATGGTTGTTTGAAGATTCAATATTGATTGAAAAAATCAATATTATAGGGCATGAGCCCACAAAATTTAATATGTTAACCATTGTGAAAATTTGGAACAAATCCATCGTTTAAAGAGGAGATCAATGACTTTGGGTGCGTAAATATGTGTACCAATTAACACTATTAAATGGCATGCATGTTTCGGATTAATAAATGGCACCTATAATAGATCAACAATTACATGAAGGTGAATTTGCATGATGTTTAAATGTTTGTGTTGGACCAAACGATGATGACACGTGGTAGAGTTATGTTGGATATGACATGGGCCTATTGGTGATTGACACATGGCTCTTTAGAATGGTCAACATGACACATCAATAAGCTAACATCAATAGGCTAACGAAACACCACCAGGGGTTACTACATGGAAATGAAAACGGGCACATTTGCATAGGAGAAAAGTTTGAAACAGGGTGTGTTATAGAAATTTTTGGGCGCTTCAACCCCAATCATAAATGTCCATAAATTGAGGGCTCCTAAGTCCCTAAAAGTGTCGCTTCACTGTCTAAATGAACAAGGTCAGCTGATTACATCATCTCCCAGAAGTTCTCCACTAAAAACGGCTCATAAATGGTCAAAACTAGACCATACTGAAATCCCAGTGCAGAGGGTGCGATGCATATCACCTTCCCAGTGTACAAGGTGTGATGCATACTGAATTGCTGTTGGAAATAATACTGAGAGGGGGGGTGAATCAGTGTTATCAAACTCTTTTCAATATATCTTTCCTTATTTATACTTTGAATTATTCTTCAGATATTGATCATTACTTTGTATGTTAGTACCATAAAATATTGAGCATGAAAAAGAAAAACAGATAGTCACACCAAAGAACACCATATATAAGGTGGAAACCCAATGTGGGTGAAAACCACCTGCTGAAATATGTCTCTATATTCTTTCAATTAGAAAATCCTTTTACAATGATCTTGTACAAAGACCCTTGTGTGTGCTATATAAGTTGGTACTATAAAAAAAATTAAAAATTAAAAAAAAAAAAATAACATTTGAATTCTTGTCACCACCTTATTTGAATTTGGAAAATATCTATTGCATGTTTGTTAAAAAATTATCCACCCAATTTTCAGTAATTCTTATGTCTGAGATGTGAAATAGGGGAAAGAAGATGGCATGTCATTGTTTATCCTCTATAAATTTGTGCTTGGTCCAATAGTAAAGAAATAGAGAAGTTTATTTTGCCTTTAAAATTCCAAGAATACAAAGTATTGGCTTGCCTAAGGAAACTTTGTATCTTGTAGTAGCATTGAGATAGTTCCTTTTTTTCCTACAGAGTGAAACTATTGAGTTTGTCCAAATTTGTAAGAGAACTTCTAAAATAAAACCCGAAACTTAATTGAAAGGGACCTGTCATGCAAAATGGGGGGTGTTTTTAATTTGAGGGAACCTACTAATATAAACACAATCCACTGAAACCTTGAGGTTGTCACCATCTTGGAAAATTGTCAGTGGTTGTGATTCTTTGAAAGACTCACAAGGTTTGATGATGAGATAGTTTTGTATTTTTCCATGAATTCAAAAAATATTGAGGGTAAATAATTGGTAACTGAATTCAAAGGGTAGGTCATCTATATTGATGAAGATTTTATTATCAAGGCTACCACTCTCCCAAAGGGGTTGCATTGGAACAAGGAAAACAGAAAAGAAGCAATTAATGCTAGGAGATGATTTTTCTTACCCAATGAGCAACTGATGAAGATAAAAATAGAATAAGGAGGGAAATTCTATGTATCCTTTGGGATGAGGTAATTTATCACATTCTTAAATACATTTCTTGTGAAGGCAAGTTGAGCATAGTATATGCTTATAAGTTCAAACTTTTATATTAGTTGAGGTTTCAATCTCACCTTCCAATGGATGAGCTACTGAGTATTCCCTTCTTACTTCAATCACTAAAGGAAATAACCACCAAAGTGAACTAAGACAAACACAACTACTAGTACCATCACAAAATGATCAAGTTAATAGTCAGAGATGCATTAGAGGGCCTATAATATCCCATCCCTTGCGTTTATTTTCTGGACATGGGGAAACAAGAATTCTTATAGGCCTAGGAATAACTTAGTAAACCATAAAAAGTCTCAACCAAGAAAAGGAAATGGAAGGAAATGACCATCCATACAATGTAGAAAATTGAAGACACCCTAGAATAATAGGAAAAAGAGATTGCAGCAACATTAGTGGGCCTTAGCACTCCTACTAAGCCTAACTCAAGTAGGCATGCCCAACAAATTATGTATACAAGGAAGAAAAATACCAAACTAAGGTTCATTGGTAAACTGAAACCTCCTTCTGCTACCTCCATTACCATTGAAGAGACACCTAGTCTAGAAGTGGAGAGGTTGCAAGAGGAAGAAGTGAAAGGACTACCAAAACTAGATGCACAACAAAGAAAAATGCTAGCAATACCTAAGGTTACAAAGTAGCTAGTACAACTATAGGAGTAGATAATACAGCTACAGGAGATAGAAAAGGCATTAAAAAAGTTATCCCCAAAGATCCTCTTGGCCACTAAAGGTTGATCCCCCTTTTACAAGAACATTAGCGAGAATTCTCCTTGCACACTTAGTTCCCCACTTAATGCTTGAAGTAGATAAGGCAAAGGTAGAAACACACTGATGGAGAAGAATAGCATAATACAAGGGAGTGGATGATATTTCTAAGATGGAGTATGAAGCAAAAAAAAAAGGGAAGATATGGTCTTATTAAGGATGGATGAGGCAAACATAATAGAATTTCTTGAGAAGGAAAACCAACATATAAGAGGCCAGTTTCAACAGGCACAAAAATTTCTAAAGGAAAAATACACTCAAATTTCATCATTGGAAACATCATTGGGGACTATGACACACCACTCCTTTGAAGCATTTAGCTGTAAGCAACATTCAAGGGATTATTCGTAAATTTTGAAGGAACAATGGTGTAGGTTCCAAGTAAACTAAATAACATAAATGGGAGCCATCCAGTTGCAAGAGACTAAACAATTCATAGATTTTTACCTTGAATGTAGCATGGAGGACAAAGCTAAAATTTTTGAATTCTACATCCACAAGGCTTGCGCTTACTAGCATGCCCATATTAAATCCAACGGATACTGCGGGGATGCACAATTATTATCCCTAGAATATTGGTTGAGGCATGATGAAATTATGGCAGAGGAAGTGAAGGAAGCATTTCATGGGGAACTAAGAGAAACACTATGGATCAGGCTTGAGCATCCAAACCCCTCCATACTCACCACAACTCATGAAATCCTTGCAAAATACCTCAAGATAGTGGACATTTGGAAAAAGACACAAGTTGAGGCCATCCTCCATTTCAAAGACACTTTCATACTATTATGGAAGGAGAGATCATAGGCTTGCCAAAGAATATGGCAAGGGTTTCCCCACAAAATTAAAATTAGAGAATACCACTCTCTTATTTGAGTGTAGGTAACACTAGCCAAAACTCCTTTATAAAAAATGATAATCCAAAGACTTGGAGTCTAGTGGATTGGGCTTAGTTTCAGTCGACCCTTTCTACTAGGGCTTCAATAATACCAATATTAAGAGGAAGAATCCAAGTAATATATGTACATATAATAAATTCTAGGATTCCACCAAACATGTATAGCCACATTAGCTTAGCTTGGGATATCAAGAAGGTCATCAAGGAGATGAATGAAAAGGAGAAGAGAAGAGAAGAAGAGTAAATTTCTCAAGGGTGAGAAATAGTTCTAGTAGTGGGGTATGATGGACCTCCAAAATCGGTAAATCATAAGGCCCATCAATCCACTCATAAACACATAAAAACTATATCAAACCCACCTCTTGAACTTAATGATACATTTTCCTAGATTAATGGGTTCTTAGAAGGTTCAATAAGGTTTTTCATATTTTATGTGAATTAACATGTTTATTTTGTAGGCTTGAAGATATATCACATCGATTTCAAGAGATATAGCACCAGAGATATTCTTGGGACTTGTTCCCTATTGCAGGAGAGCCTCAACTCAGTTGCGGAAGGGAATTTAATGTCCCTTCCTAGTACTGCAAGGTTCACTATGAGCATGATCTCATTTTTTAGGGATTTTTGGAGGGAAAATAAGTCATCCTATCAAGTAGACTTCCCTCCTCTCATTGCATAAATAAGAGGCTCGGGTATCCAAATAGACATGTAGAGAAGAGTGTGAATAATAGGAAGAAATAATACTTCTGTATTTCCAACAAAGTTTATAATTTTGTAATGTAAAAAAGAAAAAATCTTAGTTAATGGAAGTGGTGTTCTATTTCAACTCCTAGTTTGGATTTCCTCTAAGGGACTCCAAGTAAACTTGGGTTGGGCCCACCCTAGGATCTCTATAGCTCTCCAGTATTTTTTGTTAGTATTATGCTTTTGTTTATTTTTGTATTGTTTCACATGTTGTTGTCATTGATGAAAACAAGATGTCATTGACATCAAAGGGCATGTATGAGACAGTAGCAACAGTATCATCTTTGATGACCCAAGAAGAAATAGGAATCTTCATGAAGTGATATGATATTTGAATATTTCACAAGGTCTCATCGCATGAAGATATGGGTACTCAAATTTATTTAAAATTTTGATGAAATTATGATTCTCAAAATATCCTACAAATAGCACGGTTGTGTAAAGCTCATTTATACCTTTCCAATAGTATTATATTATGCTTAGAAAAACTCCTTCTCAATGAAAATTTATGGTTGTTTGAAGATTCAATATTGATTGAAAAAATCAATATTATAGGGCATGAGCCCACAAAATTTAATATGTTAACCATTGTGAAAATTTGGAACAAATCCATCGTTTAAAGAGGAGATCAATGACTTTGGGTGCGTAAATATGTGTACCAATTAACACTATTAAATGGCATGCATGTTTCGGATTAATAAATGGCACCTATAATAGATCAACAATTACATGAAGGTGAATTTGCATGATGTTTAAATGTTTGTGTTGGACCAAACGATGATGACACGTGGTAGAGTTATGTTGGATATGACATGGGCCTATTGGTGATTGACACATGGCTCTTTAGAATGGTCAACATGACACATCAATAAGCTAACATCAATAGGCTAACGAAACACCACCAGGGGTTACTACATGGAAATGAAAACGGGCACATTTGCATAGGAGAAAAGTTTGAAACAGGGTGTGTTATAGAAATTTTTGGGCGCTTCAACCCCAATCATAAATGTCCATAAATTGAGGGCTCCTAAGTCCCTAAAAGTGTCGCTTCACTGTCTAAATGAACAAGGTCAGCTGATTACATCATCTCCCAGAAGTTCTCCACTAAAAACGGCTCATAAATGGTCAAAACTAGACCATACTGAAATCCCAGTGCAGAGGGTGCGATGCATATCACCTTCCCAGTGTACAAGGTGTGATGCATACTGAATTGCTGTTGGAAATAATACTGAGAGGGGGGGTGAATCAGTGTTATCAAACTCTTTTCAATATATCTTCCTTATTTATACTTTGAATTATTCTTCAGATATTGATCATTACTTTGTATGTTAGTACCATAAAATATTGAGCATGAAAAAGAAAAACAGATAGTCACACCAAAGAACACCATATATAAGGTGGAAACCCAATGTGGGTGAAAACCACCTGCTGAAATATGTCTCTATATTCTTTCAATTAGAAAATCCTTTTACAATGATCTTGTACTGGTGTAGTCCTTTACCAGTACGCGGGTTACAACCTGCAGGGTGCTACAACTCTCTCTCGTTTTCCAGTCTCTCCTGGAAGGGAGCTACAACCCCCTTACTTCTTTTCTTTCAAGGACCACTTTTCATAAATTTTCAAACTGGATCCAAGAAGATCAAATAATCATCAAGTACATGCCAATCATCCAAACTCCTTATACAATCAATCAAGAGTCACCCAACTTCTCAGAATGTTGTAAACAGAAAGATAGTACCAGAAATATAAACCCAGAACTCTGCAACAATAAATAAAAGATAATCAACAACTGTTTTTAAGACAGATCCGCAGTTTTCCCTTATCTGGACTACGTGACTCTGCACCCAACCTTATGTTTTCCTGCGTATCCACGCAGAGCGCCTTCTACTATACTGCGTATCTCCGCACTTCGCCTTCGGTCTTTTTGCATACTTATACTGTGCTAGCGCACCTTCTGCTTCCATCGCGCCGCGTACTTCTATGTCTCTCCGTAGCTTCTCCTTGTATCGCGCCGAGTACCTCTGACCTTGCTCCGCACTGCTTGTTCTGCTTCGTCGCGTGCCTCCGCACTGTACCCTCTGTTACGCCGCATACAACTACTGTATCACCGCACTGCGCCTTCGATCGCACTGTGAGCCCCCGCACTATTCCTTTCGTCAGACCGCGTACCACCGCACTGCATCATTCACCGAACTGCGAGCCTCCGCATCTGCACTGTGAATTACCTGCGGACATTTGATTTGAACCAAACTAACAGCCCTCTAATGTGCCAGTGAAAGTCAGATGCACAGATCTGATCATGCGCCCGAGAGATCACGACTTCATAGATTCACCTTTAAATTTACTTTGATTTAGATCAGGCATGAACATTGACAACCCAATATTTCAGATCTTCAGATATTCAATTGCAAAAGATATTTTAGCCAAGTGATCTCCTTCCCTATTTATAGTCAAGCCCTTATTCACACCATGGGACAAAACCATCAATAACCAATACAAGGGATCCAAACCGGGGCTAAATTAGATCCTATACCACGGGCCAAAACCATAGGATCAAGAACGACAAGCTAAATACCACGGGCCAAACATAAGAAACCCCACGTGAGCGCACTTTTCTGCCTTGAAGTGAGTGAACTGGGGTTCTGTACCTTCTGAACGGGAAACCTGCGGGTATGACCACACCTCCTGGATGGAGAACCTGCGGGTCCGCACCTTTTTAACCATTCACCTACGAGCCTCTTACTTTCCATCATTTTGAGAGCCTGAACAGACCATTTCCACTTGAGTGAGTTGCCATCAAGTACAACACCTGTATCATAGAGCCATACCAGAATCATAATGCCAACAACTCACTGAAAATGTCAAACCCTAAAGGGGACTCTTCTTCTCTGCTTATCTTGGTTGTCTTCTCCTGCATGGTAGGAGTCTGCACTGTGGAGATGATACCTGCTGTTCTTCTGCCTCTTGTAGGGTATTCTCAACCCATTCTTATTGATTTTGTATTTCTCTATCTCTGGCCTAGATGTGTGAATGTAAGGAGTAGACTTGGTTTCTACTCTTAACTTAGAAATTATCCCTAATGGATCATAAGACCAAGTAAAGCTTAGGCTGAATTGTCAAGAGATTATCTACTTCTTCCCTTACTGCCCTACTGTTGCAAATGAAAGGGACAATCTGTTTTTTTATTTTAAACTGGTAATTTTTCTTGGCAGCAACAAAATGGATTTCATCCATATTGACCATCTGCCTTATGTACTCCAGAGTAAAAATCCTCATTGGGAGTAATTTTGGCAGCTTGTAAGGTGGGATCTCACATCCAAATATTCTTATTTCTGTATAGTTCTCGTAGAGGTACCAGTCCCCTATCTGAACTTGATCTGGCAGCTACAACACCCTTTTAATTTCCTCACTTATCCTTGGTTCTATCCTCCCGCTTAGGAGACCTATTGCTAGATGAACAAACAACTCTGTAAACTGTTTATAAGTATACTCCTTCTGTTCCTGCATGATCACAGTAGTCCAAAAGATGATTGACTGCTGGTTTCCTTTTTCATCCAGCTTTCGCAAAGAGAGGTTGATGTTGTCCCCCTGAAAGAATAAGAACATGTAGACTAACACAGAGGCATACTTGAATACCTCCTCAGTGGGAAATTTGATATGCTGCTGATGAACTGACTCTGCAAGAAATTGGCTGAAATTAAACACAATTGAGGGTTTAGAATCAGCAGAGAAGATGGAAAAAAAATCCTATAATGCCCTCATCTACCCATTGATAAGAGTATTAGCCAAGGAGGTAGGAAACAACTTTAATATTCTTCTTGGCTCTCTTAGGGAAAATGGAGGAGGGATAAGGAGGATTTTTCTTTGGTAATGAAACATCTTGTGTTAGGAACAACTCAAGAGTTTTGGCTCTCTTGGAAAAGTCTAGTTTCTGGTATAGTTCTACCACTGCTTCATAGGAAAATGGGATAACATTATCTACTAAGGGGGCTTGCATCATCTGATCAATGGCCTGAGGAGTTATGGTAAACATAATTTCTCCAATGTCTCTTTGGCTTGGAAAGTATGATGCATGACATTTTCTAATAAAATTTGTAGTGTTGTGGGTACGACGGAAAATGTAATGACATGAGTTGGATTCCCACAGCTGGATATCATCTAACTTATCTATATACTTGTCTTCGAGACAATAATACATCTCGAAGAGGCCAAGTTCACAGAGCGTCTCATGGATTTTGTACTGTGTTAGCCATAGGGACATGATGAAGATTTATGGGAGGATAGATCAGAGGATTGAAATTTTCCTCTGGTCCTTTATCCTTTGGAGGCGTCTTGGCTATGGCTAAGGACAATACTGAAATGGATTGAAGGTGGAAAAACACAGTGAAAAGTCAGGCTTTGGAGGCAAAAGTAGAGGTAACAGGTTGGAAATGATCGTGCAGAGAATGTCGATGGAAATTGAAAATGTCGGGATTGAATCCAGCAAACCTGTAACAGATCAATTAACAGTGATAAAACATGACCTCAGTAACCTGTTAACTTGTGAAAGAAAGGTTTATATAACAGTGTGATTTTTTTAGTTGAAGGAGGCACGAGTCTGTTGGATTAATGGATAAATAATTAAGTGTTTAACGGGTTAATTCTGGAGGGAATGAATGTGATTTGATGCAGTTAACTCATAGATGAGGTGGAATAAGGTGAATGGTGGGAGTGCAACAGATAGGAAAGCAATATCAGGATCGAGGGAATCACCGTTTTAGAGGGGGGGGGAGAGTGATTAGTGGTTTCAATTAAGGGGGGTCTGAAACCCTGTGGAGCTGACACGTAAGGGCGAGTGTGGTTTGATATATCGCGGATTTCGGATCCCCCCCCCCCCCCCCCCCGGGTAAAGCTCGGATGGTGAGGGGGTACCAAAAATATGATGTGGGTCATCGGATGTGGGAAGATGGGTGGAGATCGAGTGTGATATGGCAGGGGATTAATTGTGACATGACAGGATATCCGGTGGGGTCAGCGGGGATTACTATACCGCATAATATGGATTATTATAATGTATGAGGGGTGTAATGACTTAAAGATAAGTGGATGAAGGAAATTATGAGTGGAGGTTATAATGATTTGGGATTTTATACTTAGGGATAGGATTAATAACAAATAATTGAGATATAAACCTTAGAGTAAAGCCTTTACTCCTCTGTCTTTTGTTCTGCACATGAGAAAAATATTTGATGTTTGTTTGTGACGCATTTACACTAGCAACCTATGCATTTATAAAAACATGAAACAAAGCCTTTCTTTTCTTTTTGCTTCCCTGTCATTTTATTTTTCTTTTTCCTTCTTTATTTAGGGTAGCTACCACCTGAAATTTTATTGATATGGATGCCTATATAACATAAAATTTTCCTAACATTTTAATTTTTCTTTCTTTTGCATCCATATCCTAACTTAACATTTTAAAATTATTTTTTGACTATATGCTAACTTATCAAAACCAAATAATGTTACAATAGAGGGCATGTAGACTATGAATGGAAAGTAAGTCCAATCCAAAAACAAAATACCATTCCAAGAGTCGTTCTCCATCCAAATCTCATACAACTTCCATATCCCATCCACAATCTCCTACTTTTAGATCAGGAGTTGTACAATCACCTCCCAAGTCTGCTAGAATACTTCTTGAGATAATCCTTGCGGATTATACTACAAAATCACCATAAATTACAGCTTTGATAAAGAAATTGGAAGACGTCTCCATTTCAACAGAAAATTCTGAATCATCCGAAGTTTCTAAAGGAAGTATAACTTCTATTTTTCACAAAACTGGTGTTTTAACATGGTCCAGAAGTGAAAAACTTGGCATCTGACCATTTGAATTTCCACTTCAATCCTGCTGAACAAAAACTGCTACATCATATTCCCAAACATCTACTAGTGAAATTCCCTCATTCTCATTCACCAACATCTCCATTTCTTCCTTTTTCATTTCCATTCTCTCGATCGATCACTTCATATATTTCCATTTACTCTACACAAATGACTAGTGGTGCCTCAAGCAGTACTATCACAACTACCAGCTATTCTTTCATAACATCTACCTCTCCAACTATTACAATGGCAATTCGACCATGGTCTAATCTGGGAGCTGTTCAAATGCTAGCACCACTTCATCCTCTACAAAAACATCCTGAAAGATGGCTTCCCAAATTCAATCCTGATGATGGGTTACTTTATGAAGAGCACCTTCATAATTATATGTTAGCCATCAATATTAATGAGGTAGATGAAGAAGACGTTGTTGATAGATTATTTCTGTACACTCTTACAGGATCAGCAGGGCCTTGGTACTTTTCTTTACCAACCAATTCTATTACTAGTTGGGATATTTTTGAAGAACTATTTTCGACTAAATTTGATGATGATCGCTCAACTACATCTCTTATCAATGACCTTTCAAATCTAAAAAATAATTCAGGGGAAAAGATAAAAGATTTCAATTCCAGATTTAACAAATTGTTAAATAAAATCCTAACTACTTCTAGACCTGGTGTCGATGCACAAATTGAATGATATATTTCATCTCTTCCTTCTAACATAAATTTTTTTGTAGATAGAGCTAATAAAAATACCTTAGTAGATAACATGAAAGAAGTTGTGTCTGTAGAGAAGGGGATAAATGCACTAGAAAATAAAAAACATCAAGAAGACAGAAAACTAAAAAAAGTTACATTTAAGGATGAAGCTAAAAAGAAAGCACCTAAAGATCCCTTTGATCATGAAGGCTTACAACAAGTCCTTAGAAATTATGTAACATGATGGTAGAGATAAAAAAACAAGTAGCTGAATCTTCTTCCAAAAAACCTTTTAGACCATTCAGAAGAAATCAACCACCTAATACACAACCTCCAAACACGATCTCCAATGTAGAAACTAATGATGAAGATGAGGAAGAAGAAACATTTTCTTCTGATGAATCCAAAGATGAACAAATAGCTGAGTTAAATGGAATGTGGGATTTTATTCTTCCTATTTCTGATAGTGAAAATAAATATGAAGCATTACCTGTTAGCACAAGAAGTAAAATTCTAGTTGATCCCGTGCAACCAATTCAAAAATAGAAACCTTCAACATCCATTGCTAAAGATAAAGTTGATGTTAAAAAATCCACTTCCACTTCCCCACAAGTAATTCCATCTTCATCCAATTCTCCATCTTCATCTAGAACCTTAGTAGTTTCAGATACTATTGAGTACAATATAGTTGAGGATATGAAGAAAATAAAAGCAAACATTTCCCTTCATGAACTCACTATACTCAAATAACAACAGAAATTTCTACTGAAAGAATTAAACGTTGAACCTGCATTTCCTCTTCCTGCTTCTGTAGTATCCAAAGCTTCTAACGGAATGGGTAAACCTCCTGGTCATTCATTATTCGATCCTCTGATGCTATTCTGATAGGTGACAAATATAACTCACATACCATCCTTTTCTTTTGACTTCTGAAATATTTAATAAAAATGTACATAACTGCTTAGTAGATTTAGGGGCTTCTTCGAATATCATGTCGTATTCAGTTTGCCTGAAATTAAACATGTCACCCCAGAAAAATCTAGTGCACATTATGCATCTCGATAGGACAAAAGTCAAATTCATAGGAGAAATGAATTCAGTTCTTATGAGATTATCTTCGAATCTTGAATTTTGTCAAATAATTGATATACTTGTTGCTGATATCCCAGATTTCTACGGTTTAATTCTTAGTAGAGATTGGTCAGAAAAACTACACGGTTATTTTTCCACTGATTGGTCTCACTTATGGATTCCATTTAATGGAAAGGAAAATCAAATTAGAATCAACCAAGAAAAACACATGAAACATTCAGTAACAGATTTCGAAGATGAAAATGAGGTAGTAGCATTTAATAACAACATTCTTGGAAACTACTCTACTGAATCATTTTTTGAAAATTTTAAAGCAAAAAATTCACCATTTCTGAGTAATTCTGTAACTTCTCAAATTGAATTTTTTTCACAGACAGAATTTTCCAAATGTGTAAATATGTTAGAAAATCCATTAGTTAATTCTTTATTCTGGACATTGTATTTTGATGGGTCAAAATCAAGTGATGGTGCAGGAGCAGGTTGCATATTGATCAATCATGAAGGTGTGAAGACAATGATGACTTGCATATTGGAATATGAATGCACAAATAATATTTCAAAATATGAAGCATTGGTCCAAGTTATGTATAAAGCAATTAACCTTGATGTTAACTACCTTCAAGTATTTAGAGATTCAAAAATTATATTTAAATAAGTAAGAAACATGCTGCATTGTATCTCTACATACTTGAAGCATTATCATTCTTTGGTTTAGTCTCTCACTTCACATTTTTTGGCGTCTAACATTTATGTTATTCCTAGGATTCATAATTCCAGCGCTGACCTTCTTGCTAGCGTTGCATCAAAACTAATCCCATCCGAAGAATACAGTCCTGATAGATTTTCTGTAAAGTTAATCTTTAGACCATCCATTCCTGATAATATCACCAATTACGGGGTATTTAATGATGATGAAGACATTTTAAGCTTCTTAACTTCTTAAAAATCATACAATGACCAAATAATTGATGAAGAAGAACACAACAATCAATTAAAATAGAAAATCAAAGATAATCATATACCCAAATTTGTAGTAAAACTTGAAGATCTCCATGATTTAAAAGACAGATTTAAAAGAGTTACTAATTCAAAACTATAGAGCTCAACCTTGAGATTTGAATTAATAAACCTTGGGACAAATCTTAAACTTGTCAACATCAATTTAGGAGTTGGTCTCTCGTCTGAAGAAATATTATCCTTCATTCATTTGTTAAAAAATATATGGATATCTTTTCTTGGAGTTACGAAGATCTCAAAACATTTGACACTTGCATCATTCTACATACAATTCCGATGACATCTAATGATAAACCTTTCCAACAAAAATTAAGGAAAATTCATCTGAACTTAGAAAATCAAATCAAAATATAATTGAATAATCTCATTAAGGCTAAAATTATTTTTCCTGTTAAGCATTCAAGATGGATTTCCAACTTGGTTCCTTTTAGGAAGAAAAAAGGTGATACCCACATTTGTATAGGTTTTATGAATCTTAATAAGGCCAGTCAAAAGGATAATTTCCCTCTACCCACTACGGAATAGGTTTTACGATTAGTTGTTGGTTCTGAACTTATGTCTTTCCTTGATGGTTTCTCAAAATACAATCAAATCATGGTCCATCTAGATGATAGGCTAAAGACTACTTTCAGAACCAAATGGGGAACTTATGCTTACCAAAAAATTCCATCCGGTTTAATAAATGCAAGGGGCCACTTTCCAATGAGCCATGGATATAACTTTCAAAGGTCTGTTAAATAAAACAGTTGTTGTTTATCTAGATGATATTACTCTTTATTAAAAGAACATAAATAATCATTTGAAGAACTTAAAACAGTTTTTTGAACGCTCTAGAAAATATGTGATTTCATTAAATCCAAAAAAGTTTTTTTTTTTTTCTTTTAGTGAAGGGAAAATTTTAGGATTCATAGTGTCAAAAATGGGATTTACATTAACCCTGATAGAATAAAAGAAATTTCAGAAATTTCTCCACCATGTAACAAAAAAACATGCAATCACTTTTTGGACAATTTTTTTTTGTCAAAAGGTTTGTCCCTGATTTCTCACAAATTATTTTGTCGTTACAACAAATGATTAAGAAAAGAACAGTCTTTAATTGGGGTCATCATGAAAAGAAAGCATTCGATTTAATCAAACAGGCAATTATCGATGTTCCTTCTTTAAATACTCTAAATTTCTCTGATCATTTAATCTTATATACCTTTTCTTCTTCAACATCTTATGTCATTGTTTTGACACAAATTAATGATCAGAAAATTGAAGGACCCATATCTTTTTTGAGTACAAATTTTAGGGTGCTGAATTGAATTATTTAGAAGTAGAAAAACAAGCATTTGTTGTATATAAATCTGTAAAGCATTTTGGACCTTTTATTTTAAAATCACACACAAAAGTAATAGTCCCATTCCCAATAGTGAGGCAATTATTAATGTAAGAAGAATTATGAGAAAAGAGATAAAATTGGGTAACAAATCTGCAGGAGTACGATATTGTAATAAAACCAACCAAAATTGTCAGAGGGAAAGGTTTCTGCAAACTACTTACAGGAGAATCCAACATACTAGCTGAAGGGGACACAAGTAACAATGAACACATTTATGAGGTAAGTGTAATTGATGCTAACTCCTAATACACTGATTTAATTTTTTATTTGAAAAATGGATATGCTCCTACCGAACTCAATTATAAAACAAAAATATATTTACGATTAAAAGCAAGTCATTATGAGATTGTTGATAACATGTTATTTAGGAGAAACTATGATTCCATACTGTTAAGATGCCTTGAAAAATCTAAAACACAAACAATTTTGTAGGAACTTCACGATGGACCAGTAGGTGGACACTTTGGAGGAGATACTACTGCACACAAAATCTTACATGTTGGATACTACTGGCCTACTCTCTTCAAATATACCCACGCCTAGATAAGAAAATGAAAAACATGCCAAACTGCTTCTGGAAGATAAAGGAAACCAACCTTGCCTTTGCAGTCAGTCAACATCGAACAACCTTTCGAACAATGGGGATTGGATATCGTAGGTGAGATCGTTCTTCATTCTTATAAACAACATAGATATATTCTGATTGCTACATATTACTTCAGTAAGTGGGTGGAAGCAATTTCGCTAAAGGTAGTCAATTCCGAATCTATTATTGAATTATTGATAAATTTATCATTACAATATTTGGTTTGCCTTTTGCACTTATATTTGATAATGCATCTTATTTTTTGGGTGCCTATACGATTGAGTTTGCAATTAGGAGAGGTTTTTAAATCAAATATTCTTCTAATTGCTATCCCTATGGAAACAGTTTGACAAAATCCACTAATAAAAATCTCCTTAGAATAAGCAAATGAATTGTAGATCAAAATCAAAGAAACTGGCACAAAGATTTAATATTTTCTCTATGGGCTATTACGATAACTCAGAAGGCCTCTATAGGCACTTCTCCATTTAACCTAGTCCATGGGAAGGAAGCGATCATTCCATCACATTTAGCTCTTCCTTCATTATCCTTAGCTCAATTTATTGAAGAAATACCTTCTTCTTCCTTGCAATTAAGAAATTCACAAATCCTAAAACTAGAAGAAGAAAGGGAAAAGGCTAAACTCACACACACCAAACATTAACAGATGGTGAAAGCTTCTTTTGATGCAAGTTCAATCAGAGAAAGATCATTCCAAGTTGGAGATCTAGTTCTCAAGTGGGACAAAGCACACAAAGAAAAAGGAAAACATACAAAATTTAAAAATTATGGCTTGGTCCATTTCAAATTGTTGAACAGATAAGCCCATCTACATTTATACTTCAAAATTTATCGGGAAAGAGAGATTCTCTTTCTGTAAATGGGCTCATCTTAAATAAATTCTTTTCTTACGAATTTTCAAAAAAAAATTCGAATAAAGAATAAAATCTGTAAAAAAATCACTCCCATTGTACATCCCACTGCAATTTATTTTCCTTTTACATATTTGTTAATAAAATGTTAAATAGTACTCTATTGACTTTTCAAACATATCTTGAATTTCTTTTTATTTTTTCATTTTGAAGGTAGGAATTTTTAAGAAGTGGTTACCAAAATTGAAAATTAGATAAAAATTATATAACTCTGAAAATATTTTCCATTAAGTTGTAAAATCTTTAAAAAACCTAAAAAATTATATCCTTTTACTCTAGTTTCATTCAAAAATGTTATCCTTAAAAAGTAAAGACTACCTTACGACTAAAAATTTTCAACTCGGATTTGTCATCCAAAACTCTTAAGGAGTCAATAGTCCTCCCCATCCATTAAAAATGGATTTTTTTAGAGTGTAATTCCAAAATATAACAAATATAAAAAGATAAGAGGTTCCATCACGAGCCTACTTACCATATTCTTAGGGAACCATTTAAAATGACATTACCACACTAAACACTAAATCAAGGTAATGGCTTATGATTTTTAACTGTAAGACAAAGGGTCTCGTCACGAGCCAGCTTGTTGAGTTTTAATTATTACCAGTGAATGGCATTATCGTTATCTGGCCATCAAACTAGGACAATGACTTTTTAGCATTAAAGAAATAAAAAATAACCTCTAATTATTGCACTATTAAATGGATGGGACACTAGATTGTTGTTGGTTAAAAGGTAACCCCATCAAGGCTATGAACGCCTACTGGCAGCAGTGGTTCTACCTATGAGAAACAAGTACACTACAAACTAAGTCGTAAAAGCCCCCCTACTTTATTTTATAAACTGATTAATGACTGATACAAGTAAATAAGAGTTTTTCATTCACAAAAGGTTTTTAAAAGAAATTGCAATTTAATGAGTTTTATAGTTAGAGGAATTTTATTTATCTAAATGTTTCGAAAAGTAGTTTCCGCTTCTTAGATTATTTTTACTTAATTTTTGGAAAATTTCATTTATTAGAGATAAGTGGTTCTTTAAGTGAATCGCCAATTGTTGTACTGTTCAACAACCCCCATTTTATATTTATAAATTTCCTATGAAATTTACTATATTAAATAGGGATCCTTAGTTTTAGAAAATCAACATAAAAAAAAAAAATTGTTAATAAGGAACTATAACCAAAGTTTAATACTTAGGATTTTTAATTAAAACCCAAGTATTAAACCTTCATTATCCAAAAAACCAAATTTTAATAGCCCCTGAGACCAAAACTATACTTAGGCTTAAAAAACCTTAAGTATTAAAAAATATGGGTTATTTAATTAAAAAAAATAATAATCGGACTTTTTAATTCCAAAAGGTTTTATATTTATAAACTTTGAATCATTTAAATCCCGCATCGCAAAGTTTCTAAAGGCTAAACCTCCCCTGCATCGCAAATAAACAAAGTTTCATAAGGAAAAGACCCCTTCTCCAACTCCATTGTGATTGCGATTAGGCTCAGACCCAACGGGAAAATCAACTTCACTTCATTAAAATTTTGTGTCCATGCAATCACAAGAACCATTGCCCAATTCCCGCTACTTATCTTTTTTGTAATATGCAATAAAGTCCTGGACTTGATGGGACTATCCATTGAAATCCATAAATTCCCCGCATTTGCGGCTACCACAAAAGGTTCCAAAAAGCTTAAGTCCGTACTATTGTCATATCTCGATTTTGATATACGATTAAGCCCTGATCCAACGGGATTATAAAATTCATTCCATAAATCCCCACATCTGGAGCTATCTCAAATTCCAAAGAGTCACGCCTCATTTGAATTGTGATTGTGATATCCTTCCTCATGCTGATGGCGATATGATGTCATTGACACGCAATCGCCACATCATTATTCCACATGGATCCGCCACGTCATAGTGACATCACCATGATTTCATCTCATCCTGCATATCGCAAATTGCAAGCCTTTCAGCTACCTATTAAATTTTTCCACTCCTTAACACCGATTGTGATATAACCAAAGCCAGACTTATCTACTAAAATGAACAACCCAGATCTATCCGCTCAGATCAACGACAAATAATGGTTTCGGACACCCCTGCACTCAATTTTATTTTTTTTCATGAGGGGGTTCTGAATTTTTTTTTCCCATCTAAGCCCTCTCTCTACGTGTCACTCCTTTGTTCTTCCAGACTCCCCCCTTCACAAACCACTTACCACTTCGAACCCCCTCCAAAAAAACCACTAAGCCTCTTGCCTATTTTGTGATATGCAATAACACATCATTTTGTCGCATGGATCCTCCATGTCATCCACCACATCACCATGACATCATCCCACACTTCGCAACCACAAGTTTTAAAAAGACACGATTTATAACATCACATCCACCTTTATGAACGCCAATTGCGATATGTTTTAAGAAAACCCCTTTTTTATTTTGTTTAAGAATACGCGGGATTTAAAATGATTGTGATTATTCTTAGTTCCACCCCTGGTCTAAAAGCGATTGCGATTTATGTTAAAAAAATAAAATCTGACTTGTCTTATCATAGGCATCACTCCGCATTCCTCTCCATAATGGTTGTATTCAAAATTTATTGCAACTCTATGTTTTTCCTGATTTCCTGCAAAAGTGATTTGTTTAAAATAAAAATCGCTTATCAGTTTCATTTATTTCCAACTTATCGATTCCTGTTTTTCTTGTTCAGGTTCATGAAAAAACATGACAGATGTTCTGACAAGCAACAGTTCAGTTCAAACAGATGGAAAAACATCCAGATAATCCGATGGAACAAAGCTAACGAAGACAACAAATCACATTCATAAATTTCCACCAAAAATTTGTTTTCCTTTAAGAATTGTTGAAGGGAGCTGTTTAAATTCCCTTAACGCTCTGCATAATAGATTCAATTATTTTATGCTATTTAAGCTTACTTTTTGTACGAAATAAAGGTCCTGAATTTTATGAAAAAAGGCTTACGAAAGCTCGCACTATTGTACTTTCATCCTTTTCTCAATAGAATGACTGGAACATTGTTTAGGAATTTTCATAAAGAATTTTGAGAAGTTTTATCTGTTTTTGTATGATTAGTTCTTTTGTGCTAATAACAATTACATATTTATAAATATGCGCTTCCTTATTGCTCCTGGTTCTGAGGTTCCATTAGTTGTTTGTGCATACAATCAGTTAAATTTCCTTAAGTTTTAAAAGACATTCATGAGAAAATAACTTCAGAAAGAAATACTGAACAAAAATCATGGACAGTGCATCAAAACATCAAAGAGACACATTAACACAATGTTGTGATGAAGGAGTTCAACCCTCCTGGGCTACATCTCCTTGGCCCAACTTTCATGGCTTGGGCCTCTGTGTTAGCTCAATGTGGTAAAAATGATGTTTACAAAGATCTATGGCTCCTGATAGCTACAAAAATGTGTTTATAATTTCAAAAATATCCAAAAATGACTATTAGATCTCTGAAAACTGACTCTGGTTGATCTTGGCATGACCTCCTTCCCTTAGTAGCCCTACGCTTCCCTGAACTTCCCTGTGGAAACCTAACCTATAGAAGTCTTCTATTGCCTCTGGAACCTATACCAATGAGTTCAGAAGGTTGAAATCATCCAAAATTGACTATTCATTTTAAAAAACTGGTCGAAAATTGAGCAAGATATGCTTCATTCATTTTTTCCCTAGGAAACCCCGCTAAATCTGGAGAAGACTCTAGTTAGCACCGCCAAAAATGGCTGTCCCAACAAATTTGGCACGCCTCCGAAACCTCCACCAACTTAATCCGTAATTAAAAAAGGTTTTATTAAATGCTAAATTGGATTCAGGTGCTAAGCACGCTTAGCGTTGCCCTAGCCCTCAGTTCAAGCGTGTGGTCGCATGGGGAGGGGGCTAGCTCCCTTCGCCCCAGCCATCGACATTTCTGGAAAGAATAAATACAAGTCCGCCGCTAACCATTTTAAGTTGCACCTATGGCCCAGTGGTGGGTAGTGGTAGTTGGGCGGGGGAGGTCATGGGTTCGACCCTACCTCCACCCATCCCATACACATTTTTTTCCGCCAACGAATTTGAACTTTACCACCGTTTCGGATTTAAAACTTGCTGCCCGTTTCAAAATTTGAATTACTGCCAAATTTGATTTGAATTATATATATATATATATATATATATATATATAAAAGAAATTCATAATCCACCTTGGAGAACAAGTAGGCCATTTCTCTTTCACACAACCAAATTGGCGAATCCTGAAGTGACACTTGTCACAACCTCATTGGGCAAAAAAAACTGAATAAGATTCCCCTCATGCTGACTGTACTTCCATGTCATCATTCAGTCTTGTTCTGCAATTTTTTTAGTTGTTTAGGAAAACGAACAACATAGATTTTCTCCTTCATCTGGACTCGGTTTTCAGTGAAACGAATTGCATTGTGATCGTCTTGATGAGACGGACACAACTGTACATGTTTCGTGCCAATATGAGAACTTTAAATTTTGATCTAAATACTGAGCACCTGATCATTCCTCCCCACTAGAAGCCTTTTGGACCCCAAAAGATGACTATTATCTGACAAGTAGATGAGGGTACAACCCCCTCACCTTTCCAAGCTTGATACGGTTAGCTTTTGACGAATTTGTTTCCTTGAGTCCTCTCTAAGGAAATCAACATTCACTTGCCTTGAGGACCCCGTTCTTCTATCACGGATGGCATCTTGTTGAAATTGATTAATAAATTCTGTAGGAATGCATTCAGAATGTGAAATCTAAACATTCTCTCCTTGTTCATCAAAACTTGAAGTCTCTTTTTGCAAAACTGACACTAGCTTGCATTGTCGACTTGAAACTTGTGATTGACATAATACCTGTACTTGTCTTTTCCCTTTTCAAGCTAATCTTGCACTGTTTGTTGCACCATTTTCAGTCGTTCATAGAAACTCATGGTTTTGTCCATGTCACCATCAAAAGCAACATCCTCCTTACCAAGATGACATAATAAAATATAATGCAAATGGATGCCAAATTTCACTACTTGGTTTTCTTGACTCAAGCCCGATTGTAAATATTGAAAGTATGAAATTTTCTGAACATAACTTTCATGTAAAACATAATGACGCCTAAATACAACATTTACATAATTAATAGGCTGAAAATGAATAACAATAAACTTTGTGCTTATACCTCTTTTGTACCTTCGAATCAAGTAAAATTTTCGACAAGTATCCATCCAATGAAAGTGCATGGATCGCTGCAACTTAATCTTATACCATGGAAATCTTCTAAATAAAATAAGATGGTGAAGTTGCTTGTATAAACCTGAAAATCAAATGAACCTTTCAAGTTTAAAAGAGCATAAAAAAAAATTGAACCGATCTTTTGGTTTGAAGAAACACATGCCTCTTGTTGTTTGCCTCCCCACTGGAAGACTTTTCACACACATGACAATGCATGCCAAGGAGCTTTGAAACAAGAAATGTTAACAAAAACTCTCCTCCAACATTGGGCTGCTCCTAACAAACCTCTTATCAAAATGATGATCTTTGGCGTTAACCAATCAACAATGGCATCTAACTTGGAAAGGCTTGCCTTCAACTTACCTCCTCCAATACCTCAACAACTGTAGGTACCTCACTCACCCGTTGCCTCATGGATGGATTATTCAAAGGATGGATGCCCCCAACAATGTTGAAGGATGGGCTATGATTCCCTGGGCCTTCTTTGACGTGAGAAGAATTGGCAGCAGATACCCAGCAGGCATAGACACTCAACGGTCAAGCTTACTATCTTTCCTTCTTGGCTCAGGCGGCTCTAGTTATGGCTGCCCAAATGCATCAAAGAAGTGAAACCCAACTTGTACTTTGATATATTCAAAACATCAAACAATTTTCCTTCATAGATGACATGTGCATAAGAAAACTTTCTAAACATGTTTATGTCACCCAAGTGGACAATTTCTTCAAGAAAGGACTCTTTTTTTTCCATAATTCAAATACATGTATGTAGTAGAAGTGATACAAAGAACATACAACATTAAAATCCATGCAAACCATTCTTGTTTGGTGTTTTGTATATTCTTCCACCGACCTCTTTTTACAACTTTTCTTAAGCAAAAACTACTCCTTTTGTCCTCTTTCTTGAAATACTTACCATTCCTCTTTGGCACCATAACCATCAGTGCACTATATGGCGTAAGGCATGATTGAATGAGCCCATTGTTCAACAAAATTTTGCATTGCATTGGTGTCTCTACACTTTGAAATTTTGTTAACCCTTGCATGCTAACATCACAAAGAGAAACCTCTTGCTGCAAAGATATTTCATGTGAAGTTTCTTTCTCCTTGAAGGACGATTCTTTCACAACCTCAAATAATTCATCACTCTGATGAACTCAACTAACCAAATCAGAATTGAAATTTGCATTACATGCAACAAAATTTTCTTAAAAAATATCATCATTTGGCTTGAACATGAGAAGTACTAAACTTTTACTTGAATTCACTAGTCTTTTTTCCTACCCTACATTAACAACTGATATGTTGAACTTTTTGTGATGGGCTCTCACTATATAATCCACACCATCCTTGAACAAGCGATACTTGTTTTCATGGCAGTAAAAGACTACTTTCCAATCATAAATATATGGACTACCCAACCCCACACCTAAAATATCAAGAGGTACCACATCTAACTCTACTTTGTCAACAAAATTTGCAGTGATTGCAAACTTAAACAAACATTTTCTCGTAACCTGTAAATTGGTGTCTCTTGTTATCCATCCCAAAGGGTATCATTTATGGTGAGGTACAATTTCAAGATTCAATCTGTTGACTAAGTCTTTAGAGATTAGATTCGCTTGTGACCCACTATCAAAGAGTGTATCAATATTGGTGTGTTTAGATATGACCCTAAGATGAAATAACTCAATTCGTCTCTTTTCATCTGGAGTAGTAGTAGTGTTATAGTTTTGTGAACTACTGATTGCAATATTTTGTTTTCCTTTGATTCCCATGACAATGATTTTATTTTCATCACATAATTCAGAACCTAAATCTTCTTGAGTGATAGAAGTGGTTTTCTGTTTCCCTTTATTGTTGAACTTATTTGGTCTCATTTCTGGATGTAATTTCCAACTGTGGGCTTCATCATGCCCCTCTTTGAAACAATGTTTGCATGTTATTTTCTCCCCTTCTTTCTTCACCCTTGCATTTTTCTACCCTTTCCATTTTCCTCCTTTCTCTTTCTCCTTACTCTTAGGTGGATTTTCATTACTACTCTCTTCACACGTGTTCTTTCCTCTAGATTCAATATGCGTGGTTTGCACACATACTTCATCCAAATTAGTTGGATCGAGCATAAGAATAGTGTGTTTAAGATAGGAATTTAAACCCCCAATATATTTCAGTAGTGTGTCTTGGGAATTCAAATTCACTCCTCTTAACAAAGCCCTTTTCATAAACTCCTGTGTATAATCATGGACTGTTTGGCCTTTAAGCTGCCTAAAATTCTGCCAACTCATAATGACTTTTTGCATATAGGCTAAAGAATAAAATTGTCTTTTAATTGCAGAAACAAATTCAACCCAAGTGGATGGATATCTTACCATGGATTCTCATTTCCTCTTCAATCTTTGCTTCCCACCAAACTAGTGCAGCTCCTTCTAGCCTCAGTGAAGCCAACTGGATCTTTATGTCGTCTCCTTGAAGCTTTTGATTCTGCAGTATACCTCCAATTGTCGAATCCAATTTTTCAACTTTTTTGCATTCACCTTTCCATTGTACATGGGAATTTCAAATTTTATGTCCAATTTCAGTAATGGAGTCTTTTGTTTTTGGGTTTTAGAATGAATATGAGTAATTTCAGTGGTGGTAATGGAAGATGATGTTGTGTGAGATGATGGAGATGATGAGGAAGATAATGAGTATGGTGGAGATGGAGGTGGCTTTCCACCATTCCCTTTGGAATCCTTTTTCTCATCTTTTTTGTCCTTTCACATTCCTTCCCCATGTGGAGGCTTAGAACTCTCTCCAACCATTCTAGTGTTCCTCTCTTCATAGGGGACTTTAACCATCTCAGTCAAAATAGTGAAAGATTTATTGAGTTCTTTCTCTTTTGAATAGGGACCTTCAGGCTCTCTTTTTCCAGATATAATGGCTATGGATTCAAGCTCAGAAATTTGTACTGATTGTACCTCCTCAGTCTCAGTTGAAGACAAAACTTGAGGAGTTTTAAGTGCAACTGCAATTGGAACTTTGGGTGGTGGAGATTGTGGCCTTGTGGCTCTCCTTATTCTAGGAATTACCTCAGGAGTTGCAACCAATAGCTTCCCTTCTCATTTCTGCAACTTTAACCTTGTAAGCATCACAATTTTGCAACCATTAGAACCCTAATTGCACAAACTCAAGCAATCAAGCACTTCAACCTTTGCTTTGATACCAAATTGATCTATTTTGTATGATTGGTTTTGTTGTGCTAATAACAATTACAGATTTATAAATATGTGCTTCCTTATTTCTCTTGGTTATGAGGTTTCATTAGTTGTTTGTGCATACAATTAGTTAAATTTCCTTAAGTTTTAAAAGACATTCATGAGAAAAATAACTTCATAAAAAATATTGAAAAATAAACATGTACAGTGTAGCAAACCATCAAAGAGACACATTAGCACAATGTTTTGATGAAGGAGTTCACCCCTTCTGGGCTACATCTCCTTGGTCTAGCTTCCATGGCTTGGGCCTCTGTATTAGCTAAATGTGGTAAAAATGTTGTTTACAAATCTCTATGGATCATAACACCTGCACCAATGTGTTCATAATGTCCAAATTAGCCAAAAGGTACTATTAGATCTCTAAAAATTGACTCTGGCTAATCTAGGCATGACCTCCTTCCCTGGTGGCCCTAGGCTTCCCTGAACTTCCCTGTGGAAAAAGAATTTGTAGAAGTCTTCTATTACCTCTGCAACCTATACCAATGAGTTTAGAAAGTCTAAATCATCCAAAATAGACTATTCATTTTCAAAAATTGGTCGAAAATTGAGCAAGATATGCTTCATTCAGTTTTTCCCTAGGAAACCTTGCTGAATTTGGAGAAGACTCTAGTTAGCATCACAAAAACTGGCAATCCCACCGTATTTGGCACACCTCCAAAACCTCCTCCAAATTAATCCATAATTAAAGTGGGTTTAATTAAATGCTAGACAAGATTAGGGCACTAAGCACATTTAGCACTGGTTGCAGCCCTTAGTTCTGGAGCATGGTCTCATGGGTGGGGGCTGGCCTGTAGGGCTGGCTCCCTCCTCCCCCATTGTTGGCATTTCTGGGAAGGATAAATAAAAGTCCGCTGCTAACCATTTCAAGTTCTTCTTGTGGCCCATTGGTGGGTGGTGTTAGTTGGGCGGGGTAGGTCACTGGTTCGACCCTGCCTCTACCCATCCCATAGACATGTATTGCTTCCAACGAATTTGAACTTTAACGCAGTTTCAGATTTAAAACTTGCCACCCATTTCAAAATTAGAATTACCACCAAATTCGATTTGAATTAAAATTAATTTAATATATAAGATATATATCTATATATATATATATATATATATATATATATATATATAAAATAAAATTATATATATAATATTTAAATAACTAAAAGAAATTGAAATTCCATCTTGGAGGCCAAGTAGGCCATTTCTCCTTCACACAACCAAACTGGCGAATCTCGAAGTGACACCTGTCACAATCTCATTGGGCGAAAAAAACTGAAGAATATTTCCCTCGTGCTAACTGTACTGCCATGCATCATTCTGTCTTGTTCTGTAATTTTTTAAACTGTTTAGGAAAACGAACATCAGGCCTTTTCTCCTTCATCCGGACTCGGTTTTTAGTGAAACGAATTGTGTTGCGATTTTCTTGATGAGATGGACACAGTCGTATAGGTTTTAAACCAATCTGAGAACTTTGAATTTTGAGCTAGATACTGAGCATTTGATCAAAGTTGCGTTATTGTACTCCTGGAATCATATTTGTAGGAAGGAATAAACTGTTGTTATTTCTTTTATGAGATGAGAAATGTACATTTGGTATCTCTATCTTTGTACCTCTGTTTTGTTCATGAATAAATAATGAATTTATGTTGTTTAAAGAACAAGTGTTACATGCATTCATTTCTGATCATGCTTCCATTGATATTTTTAAATACACGTTAAGAAATTTTCTTTGATATTATAAATGCGATATGAGTTATACACATCATTTTGATTAACTATTTAATCAATGTAATCATCTTGAAATATTTCCATTTCCATTGGTGTTTGAGCAATCTATATTTTCATTGACTAAGGAAAATCATTGTAGATCATATCTAGATAAATGTTAAATAATCCCGGCTTATAGAGTAGATTAATGTATATGTTCTCCATTTGATTCATTACTGCAAATCGATCTATTTCACTTTACTATAAGCATTACACATCCATTCAATAACCTTTCATTAGGAAACTGGTCCCATTATCCCCAGTTGGAGCCATTACCTAAACGAAAAAGTAGCTGCCTTAAGGTCCGAACTGGGTGGTTTTCCCCCTATGTTGACGTTCCAATTTTCGAGGCCTCAACAGGTCATTAGAAATGATAAGGAATCTAAATACTCCAAAGAGACTAGTAGGAAGTTACAAACTTCTTCTAGTAAGGCTAAAGAGAAGGAATCATTAGATATTGAAAGCTTGATTAGGATGGTGAAGACGCTCACTAATGAAATTTCAGAACTAAAGAAGAGGTCAAGTGAGACTTCTTCTAGTAGAAATCCTCCCAAGTCCTTCCCTTTTCGAAGGAATAATAATAATAGTAGCAATCATCTTACGAACTCTGCACAAAGTTTGAATGTTGTGATGTACATAGAGAGAACTGGCATGGATAATTATTGTTCTTTCCGCCAGGAATATAATTAAAAAAAACACCCTCAGTGGAATCACAACATGAACGCTGTAACGACCAAGTAACTGGCCAACCATGGTAAACATGTGATGAGATGTTACTATGATATGATTTTACCTCCTAAGTGACCTTAAAGAAATGGAATTGTAACACCCTCTTCACAATTCTACCCAAGTAACTAGCCAACCTAGGTTAACATGCAATGAGAGGCTACTATGATTGGATTTGACCTCCTACGTGACCTTAAGGAAGTGGAAATGATGAAACACATCAACCAACCTATCCACATCAGCAACATAAAACTCAGGAGACATGTCAGTCATTTAGGCATCCTATCCCTAGGTTCAACTGATGTTCTGGACATCTTAAGCCTCAGTTTCTCTCATGCAATAGGCATGACAACATACATAGACCCAAAGTCGCACTCACAAGCTTGTCTTCCAGCATACAAAGACCCAATTTTCTAGTGTTATGCCAATGTCCCTGGGATTTGAGGCACTTTTTTAGGCCCAGAGCCCAGGTCATTTCCTAGATGATGAGCCTTAATATTGCAACAAGAATGGTGCAACTCCTAGGGCTACCAACTTTACTTTATCAACCTGGGGTTTTGTTCGAACTTGGAGGTGACACTACTATATACACAAAAAATGCATCATTATACCCATGTCACTTCTCAACTAAGGCACTTGCCCATTAGGATTCTATTGTAGCAGCTACAACACCCTCCAAAATTTTGGCCCACATCCAAATTTCGGAGCCTTCCCTGGTTTTTCCACTGATGGTTGCAAACACTCGAGCTCATTCCATGAGCTCTTATAGAGTCTTTACACCTTTTTTCTTGTCCAACCAATGGTCGTATTTTGGCATGTTGATTTATTTTCCATTCTTGCAATCTTGTTCTGGCGATTTTGAAGGTTGGTCTTTGTGTGCATGATTTGTCTTCACTCTATGAACATCGGTCGTACTCACACATAAAATTGTAAGTGTTGTCATGCAATTTTCGTCATGGTCGTTCGAAAGTATCTCTCATAATTACGCAGTGCTTGAGGCTGTCCTCTAAGGCAACTTCACTAAGTCATCCTTGAAGTGAGCAGGTTGTTTGTCTCCCAAAATTGCATAGAAGTTGTCTCCAAGCTCGATCCAATCTGCACTTCCTGCAAGATCAGTTATCAAGCCTCCCTCTGGTTGACCGAAAATATGCACTACACTATGACCCGGGGCTGCACTACTCTCTAGAATTTAATAGACATTCCTAGCTACCTACCCTACACTACTTGCAGAAACTGTGTAGTCATGTTGAGTCAGGTCTCCTACTGGCTTGCTCTGCTCTGCTCCTTAAAATTGCGCAGTTCTAACTGGTACACCTTCTTCTGCCTTACTCTACAATGTTTCTGGAAATTGTGCAGTGCTACCTGTCCTGCACTATCTCTCAGAAATGTGCAGTTATGACCAACATCTCCCCATAGCCTAACCATGCCCTGCATTGGAAAATTGCGCAAAATCTCCTATTAGTGCCCTTTGCTACCTCGATCTATCTCCCTTAGATAATTTTCTTAGTTCCCCAGCTAGGCCTCGAGTGGCCCACTAAGTCCTTATCCTGAAAATTGTGTAGAACTATCCAACAGCTCCCTCAGACGCCTTGCCTTATCTTGCTCTCAGGAATTTGTAGTTCTGCCCAGCTGGGTTCCACCTTGCAATTGCCAATGTTGTCCCTAATTGTACAATTTTTCCTCCCAGTGACCTCTATGCAATTTTCCCAAAAATTACTCCAGAGCCCCTCATCCCAACCTCAGATGTGGTCTGCACAGTTTCAGTGTCTTGTCCCCCCTCTCGATCACCTGGACCTGGAACAAAAAAAATGCATCATGATAGACTAGGAGATTTTTGGATTTGATGTAGTCCTATCATGAGTGAATTACAGGAACATGTACATTGATGGAACATGGCATGATGATGAATGGGATAAAGAAGGAGTGCATGCTAGAAGACCATTTTTCAGTTGAACAAACATACAAAGCACATTGAGCAACAAGTGAAAGGGATACATTCATTGAACCATCAAGCAAATACCAAGACCATCGAAGACCCCACAACACTTTTCCATGCAGAGGTGAAGACACAACATACCGAGAGCACATCCATCACTTATTAGGATAACATGGGAACCATAGTCAGCTCGTACATGTCAATAGTGTCATGTTGAGTTGTGTCATGAGTTGTCTCAGCCACATCACTACTATGGGCCATACTTGTTGTAATCAAATGTAATGTACAGTGAAAGTCCAGTAGAAATACATATGAAGTTGAAGAGTTACGTTAGTTGAAAATCATAGGAAGTTGAACGACCATGAGGTAATTCCAAGAGTCACAAAGGTCAAGCATCACCCTTGCTGATATATACCCCCTCATTGTATGAGCAAAGGAATTTTCACCTTGGCTTCTCCCACATAGCCTTGAGAGTTTGTAGTATTTTCTTTGAGGAGCGAGGAGTGGCTCCAACGTCCCATTACTGGGAATAGTGATGTATGGTGTACAAATGTGTCTTGGAACTTTTGCTTAATTCAGAAGTCTATCTCAGTGTTAGGCATGGAATCCCCCCACAACAGGTTTTGGGGCTCAAAGCCCAAGTTTTTGTCAAAGATGTTGTAAAACTCCGCGAATTGCGGGCACAGAGCGCAAAGTAGAGGTTGAGTCATATGGTTGTCCGCTCTAGAGTAATGTAATGTAATGTGAAGTCATGTCGGCCTACCCATGGTCTGCGGACCATGGGATTGTATAAATAGAGCAAGGCTCTAAGTTGTAAATATAGTTGATGATGGAGAGTAGCGAAGGAATGGTTCGAGCTTAGAGTAGGATTCTAAGTGTATTGGGTCGTAGTAGTAGGAAGAGGCTTTGTAGCTGAGTGCACAGGGCGGTGTCAAGCTTGTAAGCAAGATCGAAGATTAATTAAAGAGAAGTTGATTCCTAATTCTCTGTAATTGTTGTGCATTATATTCTTCATGTTTATATTCATTTATGTATCATGCACACTGATATGATTGTTGAATATGTTGTAATAATCATAAAAATTACACAGAAAAGTTAAGTAATCAGTTAATTAGCGAGGAACTTGGGTATTATATGGGTCGCGCCCCGAGTAGGGCTGCACGAAAGCCACATCACAGGTTGTGAAGGGATCACAAGTGTGCGCAATGACAGGCCAGACAACGGACCTCCAGAAGCCCATCAGACATCCCAAGGGTGCGGAAACTTGGTTCTAGCACCCTCCCATGCTACTTCGGGTGAGGCCTCTGTCCGCAGTCTACGAACTTTTGCGGAAAGGGCTAGTAGTACTGGGATTTTCTTGGCTAAATCATCTCTAAACCTGGGTCAAGCCCCACTAAGCCAACAAATGGTTCCATTGTCAGGACTGGGATCTACATAGAGGATGTCTGATGTCGTGCCATTGGAATTCTACAAAGAAAGAAATTTAAGAGTGGTTGGAAAAGAAGATTCACGAGTTCATGGTGTAGGAAAACAAAAATCTGGGGGTGTTTAAGGAACAATGGTTGGATCGCTACTTGTAAAGTGAAATCCATGAAATTTTCTTTTCATCTTTTTCGTCTAAGCTGTATGAGTGGATTGCAAAGTTAGCAGACAACCAGGGAAGGTGTAGGCTTGACAAACCAATAGTGTGGACTTCGGAACTAGTGCACAGACTAGAAGCCTCAGAAGAGAATAGAGTGCGAGCTATGGACCATTGGCTCGAGTGAATAGTAGGAGGATTTATCACTGGGTTCACGATAGACACGACCATCAGCTACAGCAAGGTAGAGCGACATTTTCTCAAGGGACTGCAAGGTAAGTATATTAATTCTTTGAACACTTGGATTAAGATGCTATTGTGTGAAAAGCGGGTTATGCAAATCAATTAATGTTTGGGACTACGCGAAGCGGAAAGATCTACAGAAGTGGAAGTAGTGAGGAGTTGGAAAACAGTCCCTTAATTTCACCCTCACAAGAAAGCAAGGAGGAGCTCACGAAAGTCTCTCTGAGAAGTGCGGTCAGTTTGATAAGACAGAGAATTCCATTTTTACCACCCCCACCCACATCGCCACCCGCTTCACCCCCCTCACCTCCATCTCCATCCACCCCACCTGTGCCACCTCCATAGTTTAGTATGGCGAGCACGATCAAACTACCAATATTTAGAGGAGTACGGAATGAAGATCCGGACCAATTCTGGTTCATGGTAAGAGCAGTATGGGAAGCACAAGTCTTCGTGGATGATAATATTAAAAAGGATACACTGGTGAGCGCACTGTAGGATCATGCATTAACATGGTATATCAAGCATTCTAGTGACCACCTAAACACAGGAATTGCAGAGATCCAAAACACGTTGAACAGGGAATTTAGAAGGCCAAAATCAGAGACACAATCAATCATCAGGTTTAAGGAGATTACGATGCTTTCGAGCGAGACCCCCTGGGATCTGGACCAAAGGCTGAAGAGTATGATCTGCCAAGCTAATATGACATTAACAAATGCACATCATTGCGCATGGTTTGTGGCCTCACTTACGCCACACTTAAGGATGATGCTGTCACAACAAAAACTTTCCACCTAGGCCGAAGCGTTGGAGATGGAAATGAGGTTGCATGAGACCCCTATACAAGATCTTGGAATGGGAGTCCAACAGATCCACATGCAACTACAAAATCTATGTTTGGAAATGCAGAGTTTGAAACAATATAGGGAACCTCGGCTAGAGGTGCGCGAGGAAGTATGGTGCATAAAATGCAAAGGCCAGGGCCATGACAAAGATCGTTGTCCAGTGTTCGCGAACTACTTGGCAGGAAGAGGGCCAGTGCCATTAAGACTGGAGGCACAGGCGAGGCTGAGTGTGGCATCTACATTATGGTGTGCAATCTGCCAGATAGGAGGAAAACATACCGTGGATAATTGTCATCTATTGCAGAAGTATAAGCAGACATCCCAACAGTTGTTTTGTAATTTCTGCAGGTTGGTAGGCCATGACGAACACACTTGCCGAAGCTATGAACTAATGATGGATCAAACTCCTACCTACATGGTGCAAACCGAAATGAGAGCCCTCGACCCAAACACAGGGATGGCGCGTGCTGGGTTTCAGGGGCGCTGTCAGGGTCGAGGTGGAATGGGACCAGGAAGGGGTCGCGGTCAGATAATTTGTTACAATTGTAGAGGGCCAGGGCATTATGCCCATGATTGTACGAACCCGACTAGGATATCATGTTGGTACTATAATCAGTTTGATGATGAGGCAGAATATTTCCCTTCATTGATAGTGAAGAAGCACGAAAAGGGGGTACTCCAGCCCCCTCCGACCCAGAATTTACAAATGATGAGCTCTGAACTGCGTAAAGAAGACTCAGATGTAAACATGATGCTCAGGAGCGGTATGACCACAGGAGATGATAAAGGGAAGCAACTAGAAAATAGAACGTGGGTTTGCAAGGCTCCTACAAAGGAACCCAAGCATGATTTAGAACGCATGAAGGAGACATTCATGGAAACTAAGAAGAGCTTCACGGAGGCCTCCACTTTAGGTAGTAAGGATTAGCTAGAACCAAGGATAGATTCTTCCATGCTCACTACCTTTCTAGAGACATGCATGAAACTGTTATGTGACAGCAAGGTAGTCAAAGGGCTACAGGAACTTATCACTAGGTGCGTAGGGTCAGGAGAACTGCATGTGGTCTGAAAACTTGGAAAGCATGCATTGTGAATTAGAAGGGAGATGAGGTTGATTGTGCAAATAGGCGAGTACGAAATGGATCAAGTAATCCTAGATCTAGGTTCAGACGCGAATGTACTACTAAAGGAAACATGGGAATGCATGGGTAGACCCGCGTTACTTTGGTTCCCTATTCAGTTATGAATGACGAACCAACAGAAGATTTTTCCCATGGGAAGATTGTAAGGGGTGATAGTCGATATTGAAGGCGCGAGTGCGTAAGAGAATTTTGAAGTGATAGAGATTGTCAATGACAACAATCCCTATCCTGTGCTACTAGGAATAGACTGGGCTACTGATATGAATGTAGTCATAAATCTGAAGAAGCACAAAATGACCTTTAAGAAAAAGTCACTACGAATAGTAGTACCACTCGACCTAGTCGAAGGAGCATGATACACTGACCCAGTGCGCGACGACGATAGTGATGATGATCTCGACTGTATCTACAAGATAACTGCACAAGGAGAGGATTGGGTGAATCCAACTGCAGATGGAAGGATTTCGTGGGAGCACGAAAGCTCTTGTACTTCAGGTTCAAACAAAGAGATAGAGCGATGGTAGAATCGGCTACACGAATTAACAACACTGAATTGCAACATGATGATTAGATCATTGCTTTGCATAACAACAAAGGCAACGGAGTTACTGACATATGATGGAATGTCAGCGGTGGATGAATTTCTAAGAAAATTCAAAAGTGTAGTACTAAAGCAGCAGCGGTTCGATGCACTGAAGTGCGCACTGCGCGCAACAACAACACGATGGTGGGCTATGCATCAAGGAACTTTTGAAGACTGGCACGTATGTAGAAGGATGATGTGCCTACGTTTTGAAAAACCCCAACTTCGAGCGAAAGAAAATCAGCTGGAGTGGAACAACTTGCGCACCCACCTTTCCCGATGGGTACAGACATATGTTGTACAGTCCGCACAAGTGCACCCCACCCCCAGCCTAGAGAATCAGAACAAACCACAGTAGCAAGAAGGGCGACGCGTGTTACCAATTCTCCATGACAAGAAATTCCATAGGGTGCATGGAGTACTAAACAAGGTTCACCAGATGAGATGAACCGATTGGGACCTATGTGTGCCAATGGTTCGATGGGCTTATAGGACCATGTGCAAAAACCTGAGTGCGGAAATGATTCCAAAGGTGTAAAACAAAGTAGAACCCAAGATTTCTGAAGGGAATACCAAAAGGAATCCACACGTAATAGCTCCCGTAGTTATGGCATCACGCAAAGACTAGGATGAAGGAATCACATAGCTACGCGAGGATGATCGTATAAGGATTCAGGAAGCCATTAAATGGGGGAACCTTAGACTTTGCAAACTCGAAGAAGATAGGGTACGATTGAGGAAGAAAAGCATGTTGAAGGATGTTGAGATCAAAAGACTGGAAAATGAGGTCACACAAGCATGTCTTGTTGATAAACCAAGGATGACAAGGCAAGATACGGATGATCACACCACTGCATTGGAAGATTGTCGCCAATAATTTATGATTCTGTTACCATGGCTCAGACAGCACCTTACCCAATGCAATAACAAGCGAAGCGCACCACATAAGATAAAACACAAGGCATCGGGTGTTGTGAGGGCAATAGAGGAGTGTCCACGGACTATATTGGAAGGCGAATTGAAGTCTCACACATATGGTACGACCACCTGACTAGCCATAGGGAGCACAGTCTCAACGCTCTAGACAGTTGAAAGAGAGTGCGGGACTCTAAAAGAGTCTATTTGGGAACTGCACGATGGAGGAGGTGCAGGCAGAATCATCATGGTACAAGGTCCGTACCTGCGCATGGGGGGCTGAACTGCCATGTGGGTCAACTGGGAAGTAACCATTGACATCACTATTCATGATGAGATGTCCAATTTAAGGCAAAAGGGAGTGGGCGACAGGCAATTAAGACACAAATTAAGAGCTAGATTTGGGATAATTTGCCACCAAGAATGCATTAATGACTCAGAAGTGGGGGGAACAGTCAAATTCAAATTCAAAAGACGCTATAAAACTCCCAAGGCTAGCCACAAGACAACACTTGTTTGTTTGAGATTTGAGCTATTACGAAGAGCACAGAGTGTTGAGTGCCAAGAGGTATTTGAGCCCCCAAGTTTGCGAACAACCACAAAAAGTTTGAACAAGATGACAAATACCAAGAGAGGTGTGGTTTTTATAGAGAGTACCACTGAGGAAGCCATGCAGAGCCCTATGGTGCAGGTGGGGGATGTGTCAGAAATTCTGAAATCACCTCGGATGCTAAGGCCTAAGAAGGATAAACAGGCATTAGGACCAATCCACATGTCCTCGCGAAATCCGCGGTTTGGTAAACTTTCCATGGAAGAAAAGGGCAAGGCTGTCAACCTTGAGATAGATGATGAGGAGGAGGACCTCTAGGCTCTCGTAGATGAGATATAGGTGGATGAAGAGATGGAAGAAGACATCCAGCCAGTGCGCACTATAGCAAAACTACCTGAGTACATTCCTTTGCAGAAAGGGAAAGCTAAGGTACCCAAGGATTTGGATGCCGCTAAGAGCGCACTCCAAACCCTGCTCCTCCCAGATGGAATGTTGTTTGAGGGCTCGACCCTGGGCCATGTTCCCACAATGAAATTTGAATACTGGGACCTCGCAGACAGTGAAAAGTTCTCACATTTACAGACTGATAACCTCATGAAATAGAGCAAGGAGGAATTAGTTACAGTGTTAGAGCCATAGAAATGGTTGCGCGGTGTCGAGAAGGCTGGGCTACTCCACCTACTATGGATTCTACATTTTCACCATGCACCTATCATGATCTTTGTCATCATGAAGCTGCATTGCCTAGTGCACGATGGGTACTTATGGTTGGAGGAGCCTATTCCCATCACGGTGGAGCTTATCCATAGGATTTCTCGGCTTCCCTGTAAGGGAAAGGACCCCGCGGAGATAGCTAGCAAAAGCAGAGATTTGGCGCTCGTAAAGGCCACGAAGAAGACGTACAAATTGGAAAAGAAGAAGAGAGGCTATGTAATTAGTAGCATTAAATACAAAGGGGTGCGCGTAGCCACCCAACTACTGGCCGAGAAGGTGATGAGAAAATTCCACGGAGACGAGGTACCGGCGCCGGTCGTTGAGATAGCAGGACAATGAGTGGATATGGTCCAATTCAGCTAGGATGAATTCCTTTGTGAAGAATTCCTGACCAACTGTAAGGAAGCTCAAGAGCAAGGCAAGACATTCCACTATGCGTGGTTGCTCTTGTCTATCTTACTGGTGACAGGGGAACTTGAGGACAGTCAGTTCCCTCATATTGAACAAGACTTGCCAGAGGCTACAAAATATGCGTCGCTCTGGGCTATGAAGGATGCCACGTGGATCCGCAAGACTAAGATCTTTTGGGTGCTCATGGAGGTGAGCCTCTGGATGTGGATTGACAGAAGGACGTGCCTATCCCCCACAGTGTACAATAGTCTCCAGAGCTTTGCAGACTTCAAGGCAGGTATGCACAATGTGTATATCAAGGTGCGTAAGGATCCAGTGCAAAACTGGACTAAGCTTCCTTTCATTGCAATTGATGATGCCATATTCTCTGTGCTCAACTCATGGCCTCTTGAGTGGCACACCCTGGATCTGGTAGAGAACGATAGAATAGTGACACAAAAGTAGAAGGATGCCAGCAAGCTGTGAATCAACTAGTTGGACCAATAGAAGCACAATGAACGGTTGGTCGCGGAGGTAAGCACTGCCTGCGAGGCAGCAAAGGTAGCTGCAGAGCAGGCCAAGGCCACTAAAAAAGTAGCAGTAGCACAGGCAACAGACCATGACATAGGAGAAAGGAGGCCCAAACTTGACCACATGACAAGGAGCAAAGGACATAGTAGAAGGCGCGGACCCAAGCACAACATCTACACAACTGAAATAGCCACACAGTACGGAAAGAGCAGGCCCACGAAAGAATACCAAGGCTTCCAAACTGGACAATGAACCAATTAAATTGACATAGGCTGACCTCTATGACGTCGGTGACACAGTTCGCGAGGTCACCAGGGAAGCGCTCCAGGAAGCTATGACGGAGCAAAAAAATGTGTTGGGGGCCCTAAGGGCACAAATGCAGGAACTTCAGGTGCGGCCCCACAGGAAGGAATAGTAGTCGCCTATGGTGTCACAAGTACATCAGCAGCAGAGCAGCTACTGCGCGCAAAAATGGCCAACACCATAGTGCTGCTGGAAGGAGTGCTAATAGCAGAAAGCGAGGAGGATAGAGCTGCAGTGGGCAGGATCAAGGGACTTGGCCTAATCTTGGGTGCCCTTCCATAGGATACATTATATCTGCTGTAGGATGGAGAAATAGTGGAACTTCGCGCTAGGGAAGGACGTGTAATACAAATGCTTAGCGAACAGAGAATCAAAATTGAGTAGCTTAGTCTATAGCGCGATGAAGTGCTTACACAGAAGCAACAACTGGAGCAAATGGTGGAGGAAGCATGTCACTGCATTCTAGAGCTAGAAAGTGCGATAGATCTACCAGTTGGAATGCGAATCCACAACTTAGCCAATGGATTCCGTAAGGCAAAGGAGGAAGCAACGAGAGTACAACTGGACCTCAACCTTCAGATTGTTGAGTTGCGATTAAAGGCATAGTCCTCTATGCCCCTGGAAGTTAGGGAAAAATGTGCTGGTGCTATTCAAAAAGGGATGGAGGAAATACAGGCAGTATAGAACTGTACCGCTATGTTGGAAGAATCCTTCGCGGACCTCACTTCATTACTGGAGGACCCCAACATACAGCGCCTGGAAACGGAGGCGCGGGAGCTTCAAGTGAAGTATGACAGTGTGCGTGGAACAATGTAGATAGTTGTCCTGACTCAATGGCTTGTGAAGCTACAATAGGCAAAGGCGTTGAAGGAATAGGAGGATGCCACGCAGCAAAAAAGGCAGTCCTTAAAGCATGCGTCCAACCTTGGATTGATGAAGCCTTCCTCATCACTATAGACATCTAAGGAAAGGTCACACAGATGAAGGCAATGCATGCCCTAAGATAGGGGTTTGCCCTTGACATTGAGACTTCGGCTGAAAGAGTGGAGAAAATCCAACAGACTGCAGAATAGTGCGTTGCGGACCTCCGCGTAGTGTAGGATCGGTTGGAAGGGCTCCGTGCCAAGATCACCACAACAGTAGAGTGACTTGGGATGAGTCACGATGATTATGTTGGGGGCCTGCTAGGCATGGAATCCCCCCACAACAATTTTTGGGGCTCAAAGCCCAAGTTTTAGTCAAAGATGCTGTAAAACTCCTTAAATTGAGGGCGTGGATCGTAAAGTAGAGGCTAAGTCATAGGGCTGTATGCTCTAAAGTAATGTAATGTAATGCAAAGTCATGTCGGCCTACCCATGGTCTACGAACCATGGGATTGTATAAATAGAGCGAGGTTCTAAGTTGTAAAGATAGTTGATGATGGAGAGTAGTGAAGGAATGGTTCGAGCTTAGAGTAGGATTCTAAGTGTATTGGGTCATAGTGGTAGGAAGAGGCTCTGCAGCTGAGTGCGCAGAGGCCTGCAGCTGAGTGTGTAGGGAATTTTCGAGTTTGTAAGCAAGATCAAAGATTAAATAAAGAGAAGTTGATTCATAATTCTGTGTAATTGCTGTGCATTATCTTCTTTATGTTTATATTCATTTATGTGTTACGCGCACTGATATGATTGCTGAATATGCTGTAATAACCATAAATCTTACACAGACAAGTTAAGTAATCGGTCAATTGGTGAGGAACTTGGGTATTATATGGGTCACGCCCCGAGTAGGGATGTGCGGAAGTCGCACCGTAGGTCATGAAGGGATTGCAAGTGCGCACAACGACAGGTAAAACCACGGACCTCCAGAAGCCCATCAGACATCCCAAGGGTGTGGAAACCTAGTTCTAGCACCCTCCCATACTACTTTGGGTGAGACCTCAGTCTGCGCTCTGCGGACTGTTGCCAAAAGGGCCAGTAATACCAGTATTTTCTTGGCTAAATCTTCTCTGAACCTGGGTCGGGCCCCACTAAGCCAAAACTGAGGCCATCATGTTTCCACACTTGTTTTGTATCCATTTCTAAGACTATTATTTATAAGTTTGTAATGCATGTTTTCTTAACCTATACTAAGATAGTTGAACTACTTTGGTTATTTTAGTACTTACATTGTTGAATATGTGTTGTGTTGTTTATCACCACTATCTCGTCCATGTGGACTTCTTACAAAATATTTTGTCACACCTCCCACACTTCCCTGTGACATACCCCGAAGTCCCTAAAATAGGACCATCATGCAGTGTACTCGTTCAGATATGCAACTTAGATCCTCCCTAAAACATTGATTGCAAAATGCCTTGAGCTTCCCCTAAAGGAAATGGCCCTAAAACCCTAATGTTAGAATCATCTCTCTTATGATACTAAAAACCATAATGGTCGCTAGTTGCACTACACTAGACCTATGATGCCATCACTCTATTTTCCTATATATCTGCAATGATCCCTAAAAAGAAATTTTCCAAAAGAGGATGAGAAGCTTCGTCATCTAGAAGCTTTCAGAGCATCGAGATGGAGGTTACTCAGTGTGGACGAGGTCGAGTTATCTTAGCTTGGCCTTTTGGTATTATTCCTATGAGCTACCTCCTTGATATGAGGGCCTTATCCTATCTTTGGAGAGATTCTACCTCCCTTTCCTTTCCTATATATTCATATTTTCCCATTCCCAAATGGTTGGTCTTTGGCTATTTGCACACTTATGCTGAGATTGTGCCTACATGCTACTCATCTAGCTTGGAGAAGGAGTGCTTGAAAAGCTTGATCTTGAACACCGACATTCTTTTAAGGAGAGCCTATTGACATCAAGGCTTCGTTGTATGCATCCTCCTTTATTCTATTAATATACAACTGCTGGTTCATTTTCCATAAATGTGTATGCTTATGTATGATTTATCTTAACACTTCTTGATTTATTAAGTAGGTTACTTTTGATTATGCTATTTTTAGTTGCATTCCTTGTTGTGTCTTGATCTCTTGTGCAGGTGTTTAAATGTTGTGAGCAACAGGACTGAGCCCATGACGCAAGTGTTTCAAGGTATTCAACAGAGGAAGACGTGATAGCATCAAAAAGAGGTAGGCCATCTTCTTCGTCTCTTATTTCAATTGTAACTTAGGAAAGTGTCCAGCAGGTTGTCATGTAGGTTGCTCGTCCCAATCATTGGGCTAGAGGTAACGTCTCTATCCGCAGAGAGGATTGTTGAGAGAACAAAATGGCGGCTCCGCTAGGGAAGCTATAACCTTTTCCATCCAATCCTTCACCCTGATTTTATGATGAGTTTGACCAACCATCAGTTTTTTGGTTTGTTTTCTTCTCTCTAACTATTTTCACTTGTTGGTGATTGCTTAAGGACACCCAGTTTTGTCCGGTCTTGAAGATGTTTTACTTTTCCCTCATTCTTCTCGCCCATCACAGTTTTGGCCTTCACAGTTGCAATGTCATCGTTGATTTTTAATTACAATTGCAATTACTACTCTTTCATTGCCCTTTTTCCTATAATAAGTGCAATGATCCCAGAGCATAAGAGAAATTAGGGTTTTTCTTCTTGTTCTCAGTCTTTTTTACCTCTGTCAGTGATTTTCCAGTGTTTCTGTGGTGTGTTTGTCCTGATTATCATGCTTGATTGATTGCAATTGTCTCTTGATTTGGTTTATGTATACTTGAAGCTTGTTTGCTTTCTAGGGTTTCTATGTCACCCTCCATTCATTGATGGGTCTGCTTCTCAGAGATCAGTTGTTCATGTTCAATAGTCTTCTACATCAGGACATCTTTTGCAAGTTTCTTTTGGTTCTTTGGTGAAATTGTTTTCAATAGTGTCGAATCATATTGATTCTTTGAAGATCACTTTACTTCCATTGTCAAACATAGAGCACAACTTGTTTGCTTTGGTTGAACTGAAAGAACATTCTTGTTATCATTCTTGTGTTTCAGAAAGTGAGTGTGTTTTTCATTTAAGTATTTTCGAGACATTTCTTGCATTCAAAATCATAAAGTGAAAGAGATTTTCATATTTAGTGAGTTGTTTGCATTTTTCTTTACTTTTTGCATTCGTTTGAATTGATTGAATCAAAGAGAAAGGAAAATCATTATTGCATCTTAGTGAAAGGAAATAGATTTTCATTTATATAAGATTGCATGTTGGCATTGCATTTGTTAGTAGAATGAAAGATTATATTTCATTTTTACATATTGCATTGGAAAGAATTGTGTTGATGCATTTTGAATTGTTTGATGCATTGCTTGGTTGTTTCTCTTCCTTTGATAAATTAGCCTCATTGAATGAAAAGGTTTCATTTTCATCATTTAGTTTCATTCTAGGAATAGGTGACATAGTAGAGCCATGAAAATTTAAAATTAATTCAAGATTCACTTAAAATTTACCTCAATTAACCTAAGGAGAATTTGTCACTTAACACAAATAACTAGAGGTCTAGGCTAGAGACCTGTTTTGACGTCTTAAAACATAGAAGCTTTCATTAACTACTTGCAGTGTATCCTAGGGGTTAAATCCCATCCTAGTATGGAAGTATATAGAAGGTTCTCCAATAATTTTGAGTATATCAGAGGCACTTTAGTATGAAAACTATATAGGGTCATTCTCATTGAACGGTTCTACATTAGACAACACTAACACAGACTTATGCTCCCCATACCGTCGCATATATATTGGGAGACCCCATTAGGTTTCTATCCTTTATCCACAGGTAACCGCGTCAGCCGCCTTGTAAATGTGATGCACTGAACACAACATTCAGGGAGATTGGCCATCATACGTTAAGTCCTTGGCTTCGATTGGGGTGTATATTGCAGTTCACGGGTACTTGGTAAACCCTCTTGGTTAATTTTTACCCATTTTGATTTATTTGTTTTTTCATGTAAATAAAATTAACTGCCAACGATAACATGTCGAACTTATGAAGTTGCTTTTTGGCCCAATATTGAATAAATCCTTGTAAATTTTAATTTTAATCAGCCCTTAACGAATCATCTCTCCTTCTTCTGCTATTGAGAGAAGGTCATCGTGGCTGAACCATTGAGTTTACCCAAAAGTTCCCTTTGTTATTTGATACTGAAAGGTATTCACAAGGAGTTCATCCAAAACTTACTCAGTCACTTGAAGCTCAAGGCTTTGAACTTGGGATTATCCCAAGAATCCAACCTCTTACTTCTCATCCACCACCTTCAGATTCCTTGTCACCTCAAGAATCTGATCTAAAAACCCCTAAGAGTCTGCAGATGTTTTTCTTATATCTGACGAATTCGTTATTTGATCCTATTGTGATATCTCCTTAGTGTCCTTACAGTCCTTACGATCAACCTGGTGTTCCTTTGGATTTATCTCCTCGTACATCTCAGATTCCTCCTCGTCAGCTGTTTCCACTCATGGATTCAGAATGGGTGAGATCCCAACCTCTCCTCAAGGTCATCTGGAATTTTCTGTTACTCACACTCCTCATGTTGATGAAGAGCAAGAATATGACTTTCCCCCAGAAGGATTTCCTTTTACGGGAAGAGTCCCATCTCACACACATCCTAAAACTAGTGGGCATATGCTTCCACATGGTTATACAACCTTAGCTCAGTTAGTTTCAAGAACTCCTAGTGCTTCATCTTTGTATCAAAATCCTATTTAGTCATCAAATTCTATGCCCACTACTAGTCCGGTCATCCCAAATGCGACATCTCAAATTATTGTACAAATTGTTGTCACTTCAGTTCCCGTTCAATCGACGATTCCATCGCAACCTGTACCCTCGTTTCAACTTTCCATTCTGGTACAATAGATTGTTTCAGGTCATGCCTTCATAATTTCCTCAGTCCTTTCATTAAGTGGACAAAATGTACCACTGCCTGGGGCGGAAAATCCAAAAATTCCTCTTCTGTCAGGTGGAAGACATGTGAGTCGATCACAACCTCACATTATTGGAGCCAATCAGACTTATTTTAGTGGTATTCCTAACTCCGTTGGTCCATTAGGGGTGGGTAATATCGAGTATCAATATCCTTACATGGATCAGATTCCACTCCAACATGCTTATGTCCCATATGGTTCACAAGCCTTGCAAAATCCATATTATATTCCACAAGAAGGACCCCATATGTAGCATGGTTGATCTACTATTCCTGGTGGATTTGGTCAAATCCCACTTAGAACTTACTAATACCCACAAGGTATGCCTCAAGGAACTGTCCAAAAAATGCTACAACAACAAGGGAAACCTTTGCAATAGTAGGGGAAACCTTTGCAGTAGTATCAACAACCTTTGCAACAATAAGCATAGTTTGTTCAACAACCCACTCAAGCCTTGTATATGCAAGGACCACCTTTGAAACTACAAGGTCAAACCTTGCAGACACAAGATCAACCCCTACAGCAATAGGGCCAATCTCTTCATATCCAGGGTCAACGGGTACATCAACCTTACAATCCATATGCCGCATATAATGCTCATCAATGACCTATGGTAGGTCAATATCAACCTTACCCTGGACCAAATCTACCTTATGATCAAGGTACCCCTCAGTGGGGAAACATAATGTCCCCTATGATAAAAATCCCTTGTTGGGGGTAGAATCATTACTAGTAAGGTCTGAATCTGCAGTTTGGGCCTCCTCAAAGGCCTTACATGCCCTTTAATCCGTAATTTCCATTTTTAGCTACATTGGAACTACCTGATGCTTCAAGGCTTACTAATGATCCCATTTTTCATTTGCCTTATTGGCCTCCAATTCCTACTAAAATTTCGATCGATTTCCCTAAGTTTGAAGGAAAATTGAAAGAGGACCCCCAAGCCCATGTGATGACATATCACTTATGGTGTTCTTCTAATTCTTGTTTTGACAATTCTATTCATCTCCACCTCTTTTAGCGCACCTTAACAAGTTCTGCCACAAAATGGTATATCGAGTTGCCTCGAGCTACCTATGCCGACTTTAACTCTTTGGCTATGGCCTTCCTCACCCACTTCCAATTGCTAGTTCTATATGAAACTAACACTCATTTTCTTATATCTCTGAAGTAAGATACTGCAACCCATATTTCTGATCATATCCATGAATGGAGACGTCGGTGTCGCCTCATCAAATTTGAAATTCCTGATGAGTTATTAACTGAATGGTTCACCAATTCACTCGTAAACACAATTTCCGTAGATATAACAATGGGTGGATATGTTACCGGGGACCAAGATGCCCGTGCTCAGTATTTAGACTTAGTCTATTCCCAATCTGGCACACTATATGAGATGTTGCCTAATTCTCCAAGACCATCTTCGGATCCGACATCTTCAAAGTCTCCTGATGTACCACCTGTTGATGGTGTAGTTGGGTCAATGTCTTAGACTTCCACCAAGACTTCTTCGAAGCAAAAATATTTTTCAGACAATGGTTCCAATCATCCTTCGAAATATCCATCCAATCCTGATAAAACCTCTAAGGTCCATGCTGTCCAGTCTACTGCGAAATATGAAGCCTCGAAAGGTAATAAAAAGGGTAAAGGCAAAGTCAAATCTGATACCCCAAAACAGGATCCTCCCAAGTTATCTGTTGATGATGATTCCAAACGAAAGCTGAAATATCCTTGCCTCATTTGTGAGGAAGACCATTATACTGAGGATTGTCCTCGATGTGCTGAAGTTAGTTGTTTATTGAAAGGGACTCTGACTATTTTGAAAGAACCATTTCCATCTCAGCAGACTTAGTTGGTAGATGATCCAAGTGGATCTTTAGATACAATGGCATGGAAAAACTCCAAATTCAAAGTGGCAAAAAAGCAGGCATCTTGACATTAGATCGAAGTGCTTGTCACCCTGATCCCAATGGTGTGAATGACACTCCAATCCGAGTCTGGATGATGAAGTTGTGGCAAAAAGAGTTTGCCTTAGTTTCTTTGAAAATGAGGCATTTTCTCTTAAAAATGGCTTTAAGCCTTTAAAAGAAAAATTGCAATTAGAGAGTCCAAAGGGGCAGACTTAAGAAGCAGCAGCGGAAGCCCTGATCAGTGATCTCCGATTAAATTGGAGTTGGGAGCAAGTGATCGATGATATCAGGATGATCAGAATCGATGAATGGAGAGCAATCAGATTGGTGAAACACAAGGACCGATGGGCTATTGCGATTGCGATCTGCCGATGAGCGACGGGAAATCTCAGCCATTGGATCAGGAAACAGATCAACAATGAAGATTAAATCGGCAAATCAGCGATTCCCTGCGACAGGTCCGATGACATCAGCGATAGCGATTTGCGATCGAGATCGGATTCGATGGATTTATAGGTCCGATTTGATAAATTTGGAGGCGCAGACTTTCGGGTTTTTCAATGTTTTTAAGGGTTTTTCATGTATTATATTGCTTGGAATGAAAAAGGCCTATTTTAGAGGGTTGTTGTGTCCGCTGACCCTTCTACCTAACTATTTCCATTGTAAACAAACAACCTCAATTAATAAGTGACCTTTGTCCTAAATGAAACATATAAAGCTCAATGATTGGAAAAAGGACGAGAGGGAGGATTTCCAGCATGTTGTTCGAGGCAGGAGAGCTTTCATCTAGCCGATAGTGCATTTTTTCTGTTTTGGACAAGTTCTAGATGTTTTCAACCCCTCTCAATTCCAAGAACGCATTGGTATTGCCCATCTCTCCATCTGAGGTCTCCATTTCACAACCATTGTCCAGAATGGAGGTGTAACCTATTTTTATGCAACTGATGATTGTATTCTCCTCTTTTCATACCATTTAATATATGAAGGCCTCCCTATTGATCGAGCAGGGTCTGGAGATGTAGTTCAAGTTGGATGAACTCCGTTATCAAGTATTGGTGCCTTCTTGTCATGACTTTATGTGTTTTCTTCTTCTTTTCTTGTGTGTACATTAAAATTTTGTATTAGGCTGCAATTTTTACATGTGATTCTTTTCATATATCTATAAGTGAAAGTTTCCTAGATCAAGTGGTATCAGAGCATGGATTTTTAGATGTGAATTGCATGTTTGCATGCAAAAATAAACATGCTCCAAAGAGGCGAAGGGGAACTAGAACCTTTCGACCCTAAAGCAGGGCGTGCACATTGAAGGAGAAACATGGAATATGAGGCTCATCTTGAAGAGGAGCATAATTTCAGAAAGACCTTCTATTCAATGGCAGAGAATATCAGTCAGCTAGTTTTAAGGCTGGAGAAGGAAGAAGAGAGAAACCCAGAAGGACAAGTTTCAACACATGGGAATGGTGGAGAAGAAAACCCTCCTTCTCCTTCCTGGAGTGAAGGTTCTTCTTCCTCTCACCACCATAATCATAGAAATTCAATGGATGCATCTAAGAAACCTTTCTTTAAATTAGATGTGAAATTTGATCCTCCCATGTTTAATGGTGAAAGTAATGCAGAAAAGCTTAGTAATTGGATTAGGCAGATTGAGGTCTACTACAGGATTCAAGAGACCGTGGAGGATGAGGCAAAGATTCAGCTGGCCTCTCTACGGCTGAGCAGCACCACTCTCATTTGGTGGGAGAGTAGATTGCAAAGCAGTAAAAATGTGGCTAAACTCTTTTCCTCATGGCCTGATTTTATTTCTGCATTAAAGGAATAGTTTTATCCCTTAGGATACAAGCAAAAATCTTTAATGAATTGGCAGTATTTAAGACAAGGCAAAGGTCAGGATGTTCAAAGTTTTACAGAGGAGTTTAGAAAGCAAGCACTTAATCTGGGTATTGCACTTGATACAACGAAAGTTGTAACTAAGTATATTGGCTCATTACATAGCTATATTAGGCATTCATTGTTGTTTTTTTAACCAACCACTATTGACTCAGCTAGCGTGAAGGAAATTCATATTGAGAACAGGAGAAAAAATGCAAGAGATGATCATTCTAGAAAGCCACCATTCAAACCTCCCAATGGAAAATCCAAAGCTAAATGGAAAAGAAAGGAGAAGAAGACGACAATAGCCAAAGAGGGAGAACGGTCGTATTGCAATCATTACAAAAAGGAAGGCCACGATGACAATCACTATTGGAAACAACACCCAGAAAAGTGTCCAAAGAAGTATGCAGGAAAAGGGAAGCAGAAGACAGTGGCAATGGCACAGCAAGACCTTGGATCAGATTTTGGAGATGAAGTGTTGATCATAGCAGCAGGAACAAAAGGTACTCTTACACCTCATGTTAATTCTGAATTGCATGAAGGCACCAATTCTGTAAATGAGTCCCTTCCTAAAGATCGAAAGAGAATTGAACTGTTTCATATCAGATTTGTTGTAGATCACACTAAAGTTGAAACTCTGTTTGATACTGGGTCCTAAGCAAATTTAATTGCAGAATCCCTAGTAAAGAAACTTGGCTTAGAAACAAAACCACACCCGAAACCTTACCCACTTGGATGGATACATGATAAAGCAAAATTGAATGTAACCAAACAGTGTAAGGTCAAATTTGTAATTGTTTCTAAGCTAGTAGATGAAGTAGAATTGGATGTAATACCACTGGATATCTGTGGCATGGTGTTAGGGAGCCCATCCCTATATGATAGAAAGGGAGTCTTCTTTCGTCATGAAAAAAATACCAAATCACAAAAGATGGGGTAGAATACATAGTAAGGGCTCATCAAAATAAAATCAATGCCAACCTTGTAAGTGCTGGACAAATGAAAAGAATGGTGAATTCTAGTAAGGGTTGCATGCTTATGGTCGTAAGGGAAAAAGAGGCAGAATTCATTGATGCTTTCCAGGGCTGCGATCAAGAACATACACAAGAATGATCTGAATTAATTTCTAATTATGATGAGTTGTTTCAGGAACCGAAGGGATTACCTCCGAAGAGGGAAATCCAACATGAAATCCATTTGCAACATGACACTCCTTTGCAAAATATTGGCATGTACAGGATGTCGACTATTGAGATGGACGAAATCAAGAAACAAGTGCAGGAATTGCTGAACCAAGGGGTCATCAGGCCGAGCACCTCTTTGTGTGGTTCATCGATTGTCTTAGTGCCAAAGAAAGATGACACCTGGAGGATGTGCATGGATTACCACGCGCTAAAAAAAATTATGGTGAAAAATCGCTATCCTCTTCCACACATTGATGACTTATTAGATCAATTAAAGAATGTTGTTTATTTCACAAAATTGGATTTGCACAGTGGTTATCAATAGGTCCGAATCGTAGAGAAAGACGTGTGGAAAACTGCCTTCAAAACCAAACAGGGGTTGCTCAAATGGATGGTGATGCCATTCCGGCTTTGCAACGCTCCAACCACTTTTATGAAGGTCATGAATGATCTCTTTCGGCCTTTCATTGATGAATTTGTTCTTTTATATTTAGATGATATACTTGTCTTTAGTAAGAGTTGGGTTGAACATGTGTGTCATGTAAAGAAAGTGCTTGATGTACTGAAAAAAGAAAAGCTATATGTAAAATTGTCAAAGTGTGAGTTTGGGAAAACCTCTTTGGGTTACCTAGGTCATATTGTTGGTCATGGTTAGTTAAAAATTAATCCCTCTAAAGTTGAAGAAATTGTAAATTGGCCTAAGCCTACTAATGTAACCAAGGTCTGCAGCTTTTTAGGTGTAGTCCAGTATTGGAGGAGATTTATTGCTAATTTCTCTATTATTGTAGCACCTATGCACACATTGACAAGTGTGAAACATGTCTTCCAATGGGGAGGAAGAAAGCAGAAGTCCTTCAAAGCATTGAAGGAAAATATCAGCACCGCACCAGTCTTAGCCTCACCGAATCTCCAACATCCATTCAAGATCGAAACCAATGCCAGTGATTATGCCATGGGAGCTGTATCGATGCAGAAAAAGAAGCCAATTTGTTACCATTCTGAGAAGTTTTCTCAAGTTGTGATAAATTATCCCACTTATGACAAGGAGCTTTATGCCTTGGTGCAAAGTGTGAAAAGTGGAAACACTACCTGATCGGCAAGGAGACCATCATCCATACGGATCGTCAGCCCTTGCAGTACCTTCAGTCACAAACCAAGTTGCAGCAATCTCGTCATTTCAGGTGGATGGGTTTCCTTCAACAATTTCATCTGGTAATAAAGTATAAGAAGGGAACTAGCAATAAAGTGGCTAATATGCTATCTCACCCTCCTATTTCTTCTTCTGTTATTTTGCATAATGCTTCATTATCTTTTGAGAGTTATGCTGAACAATATGCTAACGATGATGACTTTAAGGAGATTTATGCAAAACTAACCCATGGTTCACAGGTGGACAACTATCACTTGCAGGGGAAACTATTGTATCACCTTGGTAAATTGTTTATTCCCACAGGGGAAAGAGTACATGTAATTCGAGAGGCCCACACCTCTCTTATGTCTGGACAATTTGGTGTTGAAAAGACTTTATGTCATGTACAAAGATTTTGTTTTTGGCCTCATATAAAATACATTGTGACTTGCTATGTAAAGGGTTGTGTGATGTGTTCTGTTTCAAAGCCCTCTATTAGAAAACTCAGGCTCTACACACCACTCCCTATTCTGAGTCATCCATGGGAAAGTGTGTCAATGGAATTTGTAGGAGGTTCGCCTTCGTCCAGAAAGAGTCACGACTACTTGTATGTTGTCATTGACTGTTTTAGCAAGATGTGTATTCTTATGCCTTGTAAAAAGCAGATTACTATAGAGTAAACTGCTTCTATTTTCTTTCAGCATGTTTGGGTCCATTTTGGATTACCTACATCTATGTCAGATTGGGACTCTCGCTTTTTTGGAGAGTTTTGGACCACTTTATGGAAGATGATGGACACCAAACTGAAAAGAATCATGACATTCCATCCACAGATTGACGAACAAACAGAGGTTGTCAAACATACCATGGTACACTTCCTGAGGTTATTGTGGGAAACATCCCAAGTTGTGGGACAAACATCTCCCATATGTACAACATTCCTACAACTGAGCAGTGCATTCATCTACACAGTTTTCAACATTTGAGACATGCTTTGGTTACCTGCCAAAGGACCATTTTGATATGGTCTTTGGAAGGGAAGATGGCTCTAATGGGCGTATTGATAGGAACAAAGCTTAGCATTTCATTCATCAAATCCAATTGATTCACGAAGCAGTACAAGAGTAGTTGGAGAAAAGTCAAGCCCGTTACAAGGCTCGACATGACAAACACCAAGTCGACCACCAATTCCAAGCAGGCGACAAAGTGTGGTTCCACATCAGCAAGGATAGGATGAAGGGAGAAAGGAAGAAGTTGAGACCAATCCAGTATGGTCCACTCATCATATTGGAGAAGATTGGAAACAATGCCTTTTGTCCTTATTTGCCGATTTATATGTAGATGTACTCAATAGTGAACATAGAGAACTTGAAGTTGTATGAGCCACCATTAATCATGGACACAGACGAGGTGGTCACAGTTCCTACAAATGATGATTTTGCACCTGAATATCTCGATGAGTTATCAGAAGGCATCATTCTCGATAGAAGGACCAAGAATTCACGGCGAGGAGATGTGGAATACCTTCGAGTGGGTTTTAAGGGAATGCACTCGAGCAAGGCCAAATGGCTGGAGAAGGAAAAGGTGAGGGAACAATTCCCTCACTTGCCAATTGAATAATAAAAGCTTTTGGTGATCCAAAAGCTCCTCAATGGGGAGGATTGATCTAGGTGGATCTTCAGATACAATGGCATGGAAAGAATCCAAATTCAAAGTGGTAGAAAAGCAAGCATCTTGACATCAGATCGAAGTGCTCGCCACCCTGATCCCAATGGTGTGGATGACACTCCAATATGAGTTCGGATGATGAAGTTGTGGCAAAAAGAGTTTGCCTTAGTTCCTTTGAAAATAAGGCATTTTCTCTTAAAAATGGCTTTAAGCCTTTAAAAGGCCAAATCACAATTGGAGGGTCCAAAGGGGCAGACTTAAGGAGTAGCAGCGGAACCCATGATCAACGATCTCTGATTAAATCGAAGTCGGGAGCAAGCGATTGATGATATCGGGATGATCAAAATCAGTGAATAGAGAGTGATTGGATCGACAAAACACAAGGACCGATGGGCTGTTGCGATTGTGATCTACCGATCAGCGATGGGCAATCTCAGCTATTGGGTCGGGAAATAGATCAACAACCAGTATTAAATTGGAAAATCAGCGATTCCCCGTGACAGGGCCGATGACATCATGGATAGAAATTTGCGATCGAGATCAGACCCGATGGATTTATAGGTCCTATTTGATAAATTTTGAGGTCTGGACTTTTGGTTTTTTTATGTGTTCTTATGGTTTTTCATGTATTATCGCTTGGAATGAAAAAGGCCTATTTTAGAAGGTTGTTGTGCCCGTCGACCCTTCTACCTAACGATTTCCATTGTAAACAAAACAACCCCGATTGAGAAGCGACATTTGTCCTAAATGATACATATAAAGCCCGATGATTGGAAAAAGGATGGGAGGGAGGATTTCCAGCACACTGTTCGAGGCAAGAGAGCTTTCAAGTGGCCGATAATGTATTTTGTCTATTTTGGACAAGTTTTAGATGTTTTTATCCCCTCTCAATGCCACAGACGTATCGGTGCTGCCCATCTCTCCATCCTAGGTCTCCATTTCACAGCCATTGTCCAAAATGGAGGTATAACCTCTTTTTATGCAACTGATGATTGTATTCCTCTCTTTTCATGCCATTTAATATATGAAGGCCTCCCCATTGATCAAGCAGGGCCCAAAGACGTAGTCCAAGTTGGACAAACTCTATTATCAAGTCTTGGTGTCTTCTTGTCATGCTTTTATGTGTTTTATTCTTCTTTTCTTGTGTGTACATTAAAATTCTATGTTAGGCTACAATTTTTACATGTGATTCTTTTCATACATATATAAGCAAAAGTATCCTGGATCAGTAGACCAACCACAATCCTTTGCCTCCTCTGGTTCCTAAGTTTTCATGATGCAAGGTCCATTGCCTATTTTTGTCACTTCTCGATTGAAAAACTATCGAACCTTTCAAAAGTAGAAGGTGGAGAAAGAAGTCACGGATATACCTTCTACTTCCACTCCACCTAGTTTTGGTCTGCTCCACATTGAGCGACCTAATAATGAATTCGTGATTCAAGCACCTCCCAAGGGTGTGCTTTGAAAATAATCCTATAATCTGAATGTTAGAGCTACAAAACATTATAATATAGTCTAAGATCTAGCCCAAGTGCATTCGACGATGTCTACTTTAGAAGTTCTCCAAACATGTCCACCACAGTGGAAATCATTGTTGTCTGTTATAAGAGCCATTGATCCTGCCGATTCGAGTTTAATTACTTTTGATCTTGAAAACCATGTTCCTCATCTTCCTCATCAGATTTCTTTTATGATTCAAGTTATTATAAAAGGAAAGATGATCCATCGAAATTTCATTGATGAAGGTGCTTCTACCTGCATCATGTCTTTTTTGTGTTGGAAAGCCATTGGATCTCCTCCCCTTAACCAGTCCTTGAACACTTTGGAGGCCTTTGATGGCAGAGGCTCCCATATGTATGGTATTATCACGAATTTTCCTATCAAGTTGGAAGGAAAGAATGTTGAGCTAGAAGTGGAAGTTGTAGATGCAAGTCCCAATTACAACCTTCTTCTTGGGCGAAGTTGGACCCATGCCATGTTTTGTTGGTTTCTCCTTTGTTCCGAGTGCTTCATTTTCCTCATGAAGGAAAATTTTTCACCATTGACCAATTTTCTTTTTTCTCTTCCGGTACATCGAATGACAATGTCCCATATGTGGGAAATACTGAAGTTCCATATGAGAGCGTGGCACTAGGAATTTTTAAATATTCTGCTTTAATGGGTACTTTTTCTCTCCCACCTCTGAATATCACTTTGATCAATATGATCTCTATTTCTATAGATCCTTGGATTATTCCTTCTTTGGTTGTTGCTGCATTGTGTTACTTGTACCGAGATTGGCCATATTTGGATCATAGTGGGTTCCCAGGTTGCTTTGTTCATTCATGGTGTTGGTCCTTTGTGTGTTCAACACGAGTGCTTCAACATCATAGTTTGTGACTTCAGTCTTCAAAAAACTTGAAATCACGCATGGTTAATTTTTGGATGGTTGAGATACACTCGGTCATTAAGCCATTATGTGTTCCTGATTTGTCAAGAATCATGGCCCACAACTTGTCTGTACATGGACCGTTTGGCGTGTTGGTACTACTGCTACTACCAATGTTGCTACTACTGCTACTAACAGAAAAACAGACTGTACAAGTTTCATTATCATGAGTTGGGTGAGGAAGGAGTCCCAACTGCTTGTCTGATGATGTTGAAGTAGGCTGTGCAGGATAACACTCCAATGTATTTTCCAGGAGGCAATTGCCAAACATGAGTTCTGCGAAGGCCAATGGTTCCTTCTCACCTCAAGGGGAGTGACATTGTGTTTCATATACCTCTCAGATAACACCTGGATTTGGTTGCATATGCCCTTGTACTGTTAGGTCCCTATAATACTAGTGATGCCCCATTACTATTGTAGTTGTATCCCTTATTAATATTGTTGTGCCCCTATTGTCCCCATATGGTTATTATTGTGCCCCATAGAATCCCTCTATTGTTATTTTTGTGCCTTTATATTATTATTATTAGGTCAGCTTGGTTATATTGTGACCCTTAGACTCCTATATATAGAAAGGAGGTTTTGTCATTTGTATCATCAAAGAATTATTCATTTGTGTAATGTAAAGGAGGTTGCCCCCTCGAAGAGGTTGAATTCTAAGGTGTTCAACTATATTTTCTATCTTTTTGTGAGCTGGTTTCATAACATTTGGTATCAGAACTTTGGATTCTAGGGTTTCACTGCTCCAAATAGGTCATCATGGCATTTTTGCTATAAAAAAAATTCCGCGATGTTTCAGAAGAGAAAACAAAACCCATTTGAGGTGAAATCACGTTGAACCTTGGGTCCAAATTTTAGAGCTTTTCACGCAATATTTGCGGAGATATGATTTGAGGAAGTTGGTCTTTTTCCAGACTCTTGAATTTCATTCCAAACAGGTGACCTGGGGAAATCGTGATAACTTTTGTTTTGAGCATGAGATTGACATTTCGTAAAAGGTTGCAGAAAGAGGACGGACTGTAGTTTCCTGTTTATGTTTTTCAGCTACTAAGATCAAAATAGTGACACGTGGCACTTCATACAAGTTCACTCTTCTGGAAAGGTCTATATACAGGTCATCTTGGGAGATTTTGCATAACTCTGCCTTGGAGAATCTAAATTCGATCAGACTGGTGGCATTGGAAAGAGGACACAGAGGGCTACTGTAGGTCACAATTTCAGAACTAGATGATCTGAAATTACAGAGATACATCAGATTCAATATCAAGATCCTACAAAGTGCAAAAATGTGTGTAGTTTTTTTTTTATTTTGCATAAGCTTGGTTTGAAAAATTATTTTGAAGGAATTCAAAGGGCATAGTAAAGCATTATTATCGGTAATTGATGCCCCGAGGAAAGAAAATGCAAACACCTAGTAAGAAACTTGAAATGTCTAGCATGACTCATGAAGAAGAGGAAGAAATGCAACATGATATATCAAAATTATGAGACCAAGTGCAACAAATGTCACTTGCACGAAAAGTAACAGAATATAAGATGGATGGTTTAAAGAAAGATGTAGAAGCTATGATATATGGCATGGAAGCTAAGATGGATGGTTTAAAGAAAGGTGTAGAAGCTAATATGGATGGTTTAAAGAAAGGCGTAGAAGCTAAGATGGATGGCATGGAAGCTAAGATGAATGGCATGGATACTAAGATGGATGGCATGGATGATAAAATGGAAGAATTGAAGATAAATTTGAATAAGCTGCTATAACAAATGGTCACTAATGGTGAAAGGGTAGTAAAGGAAACTCATGATGAGAACAAAAGAAATGTTAATCCTGATTTCATAGACTCTAATGTTGGATCGAAGACCCACCATATTCCAAAAATCGATATGAGGAAGTTTGGTGGCAAGGATCCCACAATATGGATACTACAGATGGAGAAATTTTTCAATCTCAATAATGTGCAAAACACACAAAAGGTACGTAATGCAACTTTATATTTGGAACCAAATCAATTTGTATGGTATTAATGGCTTTCCTCTCGTAAAAAAAATTGTCACTTGGGCAATTTTTACAGAAGAAATGACAACACACTATGAGGACACAAAAAGAAACACCTTTTTTAGCCAATTGATAAGTCTCAAACAAATGGTTCAATGATGGAGCACATTGAGGAGTTCCAAAAATTGAACATAAGGATAAAAAATATTCCAGAGGAGCATAGGATTGATGTGTTCATAGGGACTTTAAAGGATAATATCCAACATGATGTTCTTCTTTGGGAATCTGATTCATTAGAGAAGGCATTCAGGTTAGCAAGAAAAATGGAAAGCAAAATTATGGCAACCAGGAAGCCTACCACTCACAACTATAAAGATGGGAGTGTTGTTGCCCCTAGCCTTCCACAACCTATAAGGTTAACACCACAACAATTGGAAGAAAAAAGAGCAAAATGGCTTTGTTACAGTTGTGATAGCAAATACACCAAAGGCAATAAGTGTGCTGATAAGAAATTATTCTACATAGCTTGTGAAGAGGAAGAAGAAAAGGAACAAGAAAGGTCAAAAGAAGAGGATATACTCCAGGAACAAAGCCTAGATAAGGAAGAAATGAATCTGACCATAACTTGTAATGCATTGCTGGAATTACCACTTCTCAAACCATCAAGATAGAAGGACATATCAAGAAAAAAAGGCAATAGTTTTGATTGATTCAGGAAGCACCCACAATTTTATTCATTGTAAGGTAGCAAAAGAATTGAATTGCTTCCTATATCCAGCACCAGAGTGTAAAGTGATGATTGCAAATGGAGGAACAATAAATTGCTCTGGAAAGTGCCATAATATCAAGCTATCCATGGGAGAATATGTATTGACTAGCCCAATGCTTTCCATTCCAATGGGAGGTGCTGAGGTTGTACTAGGAGTCCAATGGCTACAATCCTTGGGTAGAATAGCTTTTAATTTTCAAGAACTTTTCATGAAATTTTCTACGGAAGGAAAGGAAGTTGAATTAAGGGGTATTGCAGGGAAAACAGGAAAGGTAATAAGCTCTAATGGTATGACAAAGCTTCTAAAAAAGGAGCAAAGAGGTGTAATTGCACAATTATGCTTGCTAGATGTTTCCACATCAGAATCATCTATTTCTCCAGATCTCCAAAAAGTATTGGACAATCATTCCAAGGTATTTGAGACTCCCAAAGGTCTCCCACCTATGAGTGATCATGATCATGCTATTCATCTGATTCCAGGAAGTGTTCCTCCAAACATCAGGCCGTAGAGATATCCCTATGTCCAAAAGAGTGAAATTGAACGTATGGTTGCAGAAATGCTAGAGGCTGGTATAATTCAACCGAGTCAAAGTTCTTTCTCTACTCCAGTATTATTGGTGCCCAAGAAGGATGGATCATGGCGCATGTGTCCGGATTATAGGGAGCTCAACAAGCTCACTATTAAAGATAAGTTTCCCATTCCTGTCATTGATGAATTACTGGATGAATTGCATGGAACAATTTACTTCACCAAGTTGGATCTTCGTTCAGGATGTCATCAAATCAGAATGAAGACTGAGGACATTCCGAAAACAACATTTAGAACTCATGAGGGTCATTATGAATTTTTGGTCATTGCTTTTGGCCTTACCAATGCACCCTCAACATTTCAAGGTTTGATGAATTCAATTTTCAAACCATTCCTTAGAAAATTTGTGTTAGTATTCTTTGATGATATACTAATCTACATCAAGTCTTGGAAGGATCATGTTGAACATGTTGACAGGGTGCTACAACTATTGAAGGAGAAACAATTATATGCAAAAAGATCCAAATGTTTCTATGGAGTACAAGAGGTGGAATATTTGGGTCATGTTGTATCTCATGAAGGAGTTAAGGTAGACCCTAGAAAAATTAAAGCCATTAAGGAATGGAAAATCCCCACTTCCATAAAGCATCTGCAAGGATTTCTCGGGTTGATAAGGTATTATCACAAGTTTGTTAAGATTTATGGGAGAATAACAGCACCTCTAACAACATCATTGAAGAAAGATGCATTTTCATGGACTCTAGAAGCAAAAAAGGCCTTGAAACATCTTAAAGAGGCAATGTGCCAAGCATCGGTCTTAGCTACACCAAACTTCACAAAAACCTTTATTGTGGAATGTGATGCTTCAGGAAATGGAATTGGTGTTGTTTTAATTCAAGATGAAAGACCCATTGCTTTTGAAAGTCATCCAATCAAGGGAAAGATTTTACACAAAGCTATTTATGAGAAGGAAATGTTGGCAATACTACATGCACTTAAGAAATGGCAACCCTACCTAATGGGAAGACACTTCAAGTAAAAACGGATCATGATAGCCTTAAATACTTTTTAGAACAAAGATTATCCTCTGAGAGCAACAAAAGTGGGTCACAACGATGTTGGGTTATGACTTTGAAATCATCTACAAAAAAAAGGAAGCAAAATGTGGTTGCAGATGCACTCTCAAGAAAAGATGAGGATGTGGAAGCATTGTTGTGTGCCATTTCTATTATCCAACCAGATTGGATAAATGAAGCAAGGGAGGAATGGAAGAATGATGAAGAAGTGTGGGCACTTATTTGAAAGTTACGACAAGATTCCAGTACGTCTGATGCATTTAGCTGGAAAAATGATTCTCTATGGTGCAAAGATCACTTATACCTCTGTAAGAATTCCCAACTAAAACAAAATATTCTTACGGAATTGCACACTTCTCCCTTAGGAGGGCACTCAGGATTTTTAAAAACTTACCACAGGGTTAAGAAGGAATTCTTTTGGGATGGCCTTAAATCGGATATTCAAAAATTTGTGGCGGAATGTTTGGTTTGCAAACAAAATAAAGTTGAAACAATTAAGACACTGGGTCTATTACAACCTTTATCCATTCCAAGCCAATGTTCAGAGGACATTTCAGTGGATTGTATCACACATTTACCCAAGTCTGGGGGAAAGAGTGTCATCATGGTGGTAGTTGACAGACTTACTAAATATGCACAGTTTTGTGCATTATCACATCCATTTAAAGCTAGTACAATATCTACCACATTTATGGAAATAGTTCAAAAGCTACATTGAGACCCAAAGCTTATCGTAAGTGACAGAGATCCCATTTTCACTGGAAATTTTTCGACAAAATTATCTTCTTGTATTGGTACTCAATTAGCTCATAGCTCATCTTATCATCCTCAATTTGAAGGGAAAACTGAGATAGTAAACAAGTGTTTGGAAGGATATCTTTGTTGCTTTGTATCTGATAAAAAAATACAATGGGTCAAATGGTTGCCTCTGGCTGAATGGTGGTATAACACTTCCTTCCATATAGCAACAAAAATGACCCCATTTATGGCACTTTATGGATATCAACCACCATCCATCACATCATATTGAAGAGAAAGTTCTAAGGTTCAAGCAATGGAACATCACATCGAACATCAACAACAAGTCCTGCAACTCTTAAAGGACAACCTTGTGTTGGCACATAATAGAATGAAACAACTGGCAGATCAACATTGCAACGAAAGAAGTTGTGATGTAGGTGATTGGGTATTCCTACGGCTACAACCATATAAGCAAATGTCCCTCAAGCAAGCTAAGAAGGATAATAAATTATTGCCAACGTATTATGGTCCGCACAAGGTGTTGCAAAATATTGGTACTATGGCATAAAAATTAAAGCTTCCTGCAACTTCTCGATTGCACCCAGTTTTCCATGTTTCATGTTTAAAAAAGGTTATAGGCGATAATCTCCCAATTCAAACAATATTGCTAGAACTTGATGAGGAAGGAAAAATTATATTAGAACCGGAAGCAGTCACAAAAACAAGAACTTGACAGCTATGAAATCGATCAATTTCGGAGTATCTTATCAAGTGGAAGAACTTATCCGCTGAAGATTCGACATGGGAGGATGAGAATTTTATATAGAAGCATCCAGAACTACTCAAGCATTGAGGACAACACTTTTTCGAAGGACAGGGGCATGTTCAGTCCCTATAATACTAGTGATTACCCCATTAATATTGTAGTTGCATCCCTTATTAATATTGTTGTGCCCCTATTATCCCCATATTGTTATTACTTTGCCCCATAGAATCCCTTTATTGTTATTTTTGTGGCTTTATATTATTATTGTTAGGTCGGCTGGGTTATATTGTGGCTCCTTAGACTCCTATATATAGAAAGGAGGTTTTGTCATTTGAATAATCAAAGAATTGATCATTTATGTAATGTAAAGGAGGTTGCCCCCTCGAAGAGGTTGAATTCTAAGGTGTTGATCTATCTTTTCTATCTTTTCTTGAGCTAGTTTCATAACATTTGGTATCAGAGCTTTGGATTCTAGGGTTTCGCTGCTCCAAAT